>OY482670.1:58359429-58633890 GCA_960531455.1 Urophora cardui
AAAATTCGACCATAGCGATACGAATAGTACCTTTACTTTTAAAGACTACCGTTTACTTGACATCAATGCTCTGTATACTGATCTTGCGTCTGTCAATTGGAGTGATTGTTGGAGTCTTGTTACTGCTAATTAAAAACTAGAATTTCTGAACAACAAAATCCTAGGTCTATACAACACACATGTCCCTACTCGCTCCAGTAAAGCTTCGAATAATTCTTGCCCATGGTATAATTTCCAAGTTATTAAGGCAATATAAAGACGCGCAATAGGGCTTCCCAGTCTTGGAGAAGAAGTAAAAGTAGTGCAAAGTGGCAGGCTTACAAAACTGCAAGGAATTTAGCTACTAAGGTTATTAGGACAGAAAAAAGTAAATTTTTTTCTTCTAAGCTTAACGCTTCGTTGCCTCAAATAGCCCTATGGCGTAATTTAAAGGGTCTTCGAGTATATGGCAATAACAAATCTGATTGTACTTTAAACGCAGATTCCCTTAATGATGCGTTTGTGCAGAGCCCATTGTGTTCTTTGAATTTGAATGTCTTTGTCCCGAATGTTTCCATATATTTTGAGCACACTCACACACATACTAAACCACTGCATTACGACATCCTGTTTCCCTGAGTTGTGGAAATGTGCCACAGTAAGGCCGGTCCGTAAGAAATGGTATCCTAACTCTGTGACTGATTATCGGCCCATTAGCATTTTGCCGACACTGTCTAAAGCCTTTGAAAGACTATTAGCGGAGCAAATTAGCGTCCATATCTGCAAGAATAAACTGCTTTCGCCGTTACAGTCGGGGTTTAGAGCCAGACACAGTTGTACAACTGCATTATTAAAAGTTATGGATGATATACATACGTTCCCCTTATGATAGAAACGAACTTACTTTACTCTGCTTGCTGGACTTTTCAAAGGCTTTTGATTCCGTCGGCCACACACTTCTTTATAATAAACTTGAGGCATAATCTGGTTTTTCAAAAAACGCCTTAATGGTCATATGGAATGGAATATCCCAATTTGTTAATACAGGATGCGAAGTATCGGGTGTAAAAAAACGTCTGTCAAGGTGTCCCACAGGGTTCCATTCTTGGGCCCTTATAATTTAGCGCATTTACAAACAGAGCTGGGCGATAAGGATTACATGTGCAATCGATTACACATAGGATTACGATTACATTAATCGTAATTTGAAGTTTTTTACGATTACGATTACAGTAATCGTAATTTTTGTAACGACGATTACGATTACAGTAATTGTAATTTCAATTTTTTGACGATTACGATTGCAGTAATCCTTATTTTCTGTAATCTTAAATTACAAAATTTAAGAATTACATGTAAAAAATTATTAAAATTGCTTTTTGATACTAAACGGTGTAGGGAGGAAAATATGCTTGGCTCTGAAACAAGTGCTAAAAACTACAAATAATTATGTAAAGCTTGCAATTTCACACATAGTATATACATTTTGAAATATTTGCGGTTGAGATAGCAGCTTTTAGTGGGCTGGAGACAATGGCCTCATGCATAAAAGTCGAGCTGTAGCTCACACTAATTTTCTTCGTAAAATTTGGATTTTTCATGTATAAAAAATATGTATTACAATTGCTAGATTTTACTAAACAAATTACTTAGGTTTATCTCATAACAAAATTAAAAAGTAAAAAACTCCACTGCAACTTTTGAAGATGTAAATGACCATAACTATGAAAAACCAATATTAGATGAAGATTTTTTTTACTTCGGCGGTAAATACCTAACTACATATCTATATAACAACTTAATATATACATATTTTATTTAAAACTCAATATACCTTTAGAAAACACCGATTTACCTGAAGTGCTTCCTGGTAGTGGCTCAATCAATATAGGAGAAGAATTTTTTAAATATTTGAACGATGCTGATAGTAGCCATGGCTGTTTTAATAGATATCCTCTGATAAAGATAGCATCTTTAAAATTCTGAATCCCGCTTCAAGTTTCTTACGATTACGATTACAGTAATTGTAATTTCAAGCTTTTTACGATTACGATTACAGTAATCGTAATTTTTGTAACGACGATTACGATTACAGTAATCGTAATTTTTGTAACGACGATTACGATTACAGTAATCGTAATTTCAAAATTTCTAAGATTACGATTACTGTAATCGTAATCATCTTATAATCGTAATCCTTATCGCCCAGCTCTGTTTACAAATGATATTTTTTCAGTGTGTCAGCATATGTAAATGACATACAAATGTACTTATCTGGTAATTTTTCGGATATTGACTTCCTCTGCCACAGGGTCAATGATGATCTGTCTTCTATACAACACTAGGCTGATAATAATGGTCTTTGCCTCAATACGAAAAAATCCTTTGTATTACCCATTGCATAGAAAAATCTTGTTGATGTCACAATCAGTGATGCCAAGTGTAGGGAAAAGAAGCTACATGTAGGGAAATTCGACGTCAAATTTGCAGCGTAGGGAAAAAAAAAAGATTTTCCAAAATTAGCTAAATGTAGGGAATTTTTGAAGTCAAAAATTTTCGTTTCTTAAATTTTTTAATAGCTACAAATAAAATGTTTATGCATGCTTAAATACAATAATTCAAAATTTCCCTTGTTTTTTACTGGCAATATATTCTTTAAGCTGCTTACATGGCCTCGGAGCAAAAGTTTTTTTTTTGTTAGCTTCACTCCTGCTCCGCTCCCAACATTTTTTGCTTTAGCTCTGGGTCCGATCTTAGCACCAAATTTTGCTTCCATTTTTTTGTTGTGGTGAACAGATATGCATTTGTGGGCTTTTCTTACCAAACCAGTATGGAAAGTAAGCATATACGGAAATGTGGGCGTTGTACCTATCATAGAAAGTGAAATTTTCACGCTGTAATTGAAATTAAAAAATAGGGCTGGTCGAAATTCGGCCACTGGACGGTTATTTTTCAAACAAATGCGATAAAAAAAGAATTTACTGTCATCTCACAATATGTATCAATACATGATGAGACCACATGAAATTTTCTCTTAGTGAAGGTTTATCTAACTAAGGTTGTTTTAGTGAATCAGCTAAATTGAATTATGTGTGTATACTAGAATTGTGCTAATGTGAAACAAGTCGAATTGGAAAAGTTTTGTTGTAGCTGAATGTGATTTTAAGGAATATGCAGTGATGGAGCGAGTATAATGGTAGGCAGAATTAACTCATTTGCTTCAAGACTTCTGCAAGACATTCCCGACGCAATTTAAATATAAATAATATAAATGAATTTTCCTTACAACAGCAATTATAGCAAATAATTCATGCTTAGAACTACCTAGGGCTCCAAAAGAATTATTGAGGCAGATCGGAACTTATGTATCAGGTAGTACAAAGAGATGTGCTTAGATTGAAGATTTTAAGATATTTTAAAAGAAATAAGAAAAATTAAAAAAAAAAACAAGTGCGACTAGGTGGTTATCACATCAAAAATGCTTCTCGATAATTGGGCAAGCCTAAACGATAAGCTAAAATCTGCACAAATAATTTTAGCGGAGCTGAACAATGAATGCAATAAAGCATATTATCCCTTTTTAAAATATGTTTTGAGTTTTTTCAATGAATTAAATGCACTTTTTCAAACCAAAAAGCCGTTAATACATGAAATTTATTTGGAGTAAACTAAAATATAAAATGTTATTAAGAAAAACCCCATCTCAACTATATATAGTTATAAATATATATATTTATATTATATAAACACAAATAAACATAAAAATTTATATGTATGCATACGTGACTTTTTTAATAAAAACTTTATTTGCATAAATTTTGTGTGTGTTTATTTCAATATAGAGAAAATACGGCGTAGGGAAATTTGTAGGGAAAATATTTGTTAGCGTAGGGAAAAGTAGGGAATTTTTTGGCATGCCGTAGGGATTTTTGGTCCAAGAATATTGGCATCACTGGTCACAATTCCTAAAATATGTATTGATAAAACTACTATTCAATTTGTTTCTAAAATCACGAATCTGGGTCTTGTCCATGGTATAAGTCAGCCATGGGCGATTGAGCCCATATGGGTATTTACCCGTACGGGTCGCGTCGGCTCATTGCATGGGGATGGTGAAATAGGTAAATGTACCAGCTGGTGGGGAGAAGGACGAACTCAAACTGAGCATATGGTTGCCACACTTGGTAATTAATTCCAAAATAGGTATTTTTTTGCGGTTGGTAATTTGGTAACTATCAAATGATTTTAGTATTTTTCTTTTTCAATATGATAAAATTATTCTAAGGTATACTTAATTTGTTAATGTTAAAAATGTTTTTTTTTTTTAATTTCTACTAAAGCTATGACCAAAGAAAAATCAAACGAACTACAAACAAAATTCATTCATAGATGTGATTTACGTTTCAGATAATTTTTTTTTTTGTAAACCAAAGCAGGTGTACTTCTTTTAAGTTTCTTTTATCATTCGAATTATGAAGGCGATAATTTATTAGTCTGTTTGTAATTTTTTGGTTATTTTGTTGGGTATTATTATCAATATTTTTTTAGGATAGTGGCAACCAATATCAACCAATATTGAGCGCGCTAATGCATATTCGGTATTGAGAACAAGAGAGCATATATATATATATATATATACATATGTACATTAAGGTGGGGCCAATTTTTTTTTTTTGGAAATTCAATTTGTTCCAAAGCCAGAATGGCACCTTCCTATCCCAGAAATAAGCCTGTAAAATTTTATTGACCTACTCGCATGTATTTTCCCTTAAATTTGGTATACATTTTATATATGAAAAGTAAGGTGGGTAAAAGGGGGTTGAACCCCGCTGGGGGGTGTTATGGAACGCACTGTAAAATGTATATGAAATTAAAGGGAATCAAAATACCTATCGAATGGTATAAAAATATTCGAAATCGGTTCAGTAGTTTTTAAGTAATTGCAATTTAAAGAATGCATAATATAAACTTTGACCTTTAATAACTTTTGTTGTTGTTGTTTCCAAAAAAAAATTAACTTTAATACTCAGCTTAGCCATGTTTATCAATCCTCATACTTGGTTTTTTGCTTTTATAATTTTCAAAATTTCATATTTGTACCAGATCGTGCTTTCAACTTTGCGGGGCTGGGGGCAGTTCAAAATGTCATCCTATGGCCATAAAGTTTTGTGGGGTTCATTAAGGCAACTTTTCATTGGTACGTTCAAAAAAAAAAAACAAAAAAAGCTCCATATGTTTTCACTCCACCTTAATGTACATGCCAAAAGCACAAAGCACACTTGCTTCTAAAACGACACAACACAATTTTCTGAATCGATACTTAGTAGTGAGAATCAGTGTTATTTATTTGTTATGAAATTTTATGGTCATAGATGAAAATTAAGGGCTTTATTTAAAAAATATTGTTGCTTTAGTATAGTAGCTTACTTCCATATATAGCGAAGAAGACATAAATTGGTTTTTTTAAATTATGACACTAATGAAGTAAATGGCATCGGAGTTCGAAAGCAATAGAGCGAGAAAAAAACTGCAAAATTAGCGATTGTACAGAATTGCCGCTGAGGCCACTAAAGTGACAATTTGAACCTTTTTTAAGAGCCAGGCTACCGGAACCCAACTTTTTGAAAATATGCAATATTTGAATCTTTTTAAACATTGGGCCACTTTTGGTCCTTTTTTACTTTCAAACCTATAATGTAATAAATATTTTTTAGTTTTTTTCTTAAATATAAAAAAAGCTTTTTTACGTTTGTTTTTACATGGCCGTTTTCTGCTACTGTTGTTGGTATGTAAATTGTAATAAAAGGAAAATTGAGAATTAAGCAAAACAAAGCTGACGGCGGTGGTAGCTGAATTCCCATTCATTTGGCTTACCAATCGAAACGACTTAAGTTCGATCCTCGGTTGAGGCCGCCTGAAGAAGTCTGATGAGGGGATGTGGTGGTCTCCGAAATGGATCCATAACCTCTACCAAAAATTTTTTTTAAATTTTTCTTAATTAAAAACTGGCCAATAGCTCATATAAAATTCACATAAAAAAGCCTCTTTGTTACCTTTTCACTTTTCATTAGCAATTCTCCGCTGCGAAGGAAAACCCCGAAAAAGTTATTTGGGAGTAAAAATTTTTAGAATGCAAGAAATTTGTTTTAACAAACCGAAATAGAAGAGTTTTCGCACAACGTGGGGGAATGAAAAACAACTTAAATGAGAACTAGTTGTGAATTTGTTGCAAATATGTTAACGCTGCCAGCAGTGCATCAGCAGAAAGATTATTTTCAAAACTTTCACTATTTAAGACCAAGGGTACAAACCGCTTGCAAATTGCTTTAAGCATTAAATAAACCACAAAAATATATAAAAATGTGTTTCTAGCTAAAAAAAAATTTGGGAAACACTTTTTTTTTACTTTTTTCGGCCACTTTTCGAAATTTTTTAGCGGCAACACTGCACATTTTATTATTGGTGAATTCCTCTCTCTATATAAAATAATGAGGTTTTAATTTTTAGTGTTTCCGTACTAGCCATGGGTAATGGCGCAATTTTTTTGGCGCTGATACAATAACTCCAGCGCCAGTCGTGGCGCCAACTCACGGTACTGGCGCAATAACACCTTTAGCGCAATTGTCATGGAATAATCGATAAATAACATTTTTTCGTTTGTTACTGTTTACCATCCCTGTTTTATTTCTTTTGGCGCAATTCTGCTTACATATACGAGGGCACAATTAATTTAAATTTTCATAATCATTTGGAAACATATTCCGTATATTTGTGAAAATATGCTGGAAATTAAGGTCACTTAGATCACTATCAAGCATACATAATTGTGACGGTGTCATACGTATACATAAGCCGTGTTTCACATACGGTGATCCTAACCCAGATAAAAATTTTTACATGCAAATGCAACAACAACGATTTCAGCTCGATTAAACCAGATAAATTGTTGGTTCAATTTATGATCCGCCCTGTTCGATTTGTTTTTTCCGTGCTGAATTGGCAGCACAGTGCTTTTTTGATTTGGCAGAACTGAAAAGTGACATTTGTGTATGTATACATATATATACATATACCCTGCAGTCAATTTGTTTCACTGCTAAATAATCATTGATGATTCTTTGTTGAATATTCATCACTATCGTTTTGCGTTGGTGCAAGCGAGCAAGCTATATTGAAAAAAACAAACGAAATACCATCTAGGCGGTTAAAAACCAACGAGCCAGCTTGTATTTCGGTAGGTTTTTTGTCATTCTGCAGCTTTTCTGACAAATTTTTCTATTTGACAACTATAAAATAAATTATATTTAAAATAAAAAATATGTATATGGAAATACAAATTTTAAATTTGCCTCTTGTAAGCTTCTACTTTGGCCGTAAGGGGAAAGAAGAAGTCCGGAAGAAAAATTATACTGCGCACTGGCTTCTCCTTATAACATAGCTACCCCGCCATTTGAGTTTCATTATTTATTTCAGTAATTTAAATTCAAATTTCCAAAAAAATAATTTTTGAAATAACTATTATTTTCATTTAGTTTGAAGTTTAATGTCAATCAAATTGTTTTTGTTTTGTCTCTTTTCAACGTACAGAAGAATTGTTTTTGTATTTTGACTTTCGGTGGGTTTTCCAAACCAAAAATACCAGAGAAAAAACGTAGTGTCATATAGGCATGAGGAAAGCAAACCATTTATTTGAAAAAATTCAGCAGCCTTTATATGAAAGTATTCACTGATCCTCATGATGAATTTCATCAGTGATTCATAAAGGATTCATTTCAGGGGTCGGCTTTCCAATAATGCCGCACGCCCCCAAAAAAATGACTTTTACTGGATGGTAGGGGATGGGAAGTAGGTTCTGAAGTTGTTAAATTTAGGCGCCGGACGTACCTGGTTTTCCCGGAATTTGTTAAAGTTGTTAAATTTTTACCAATTTTTACACACACACACACAACTGACATAGGTACAAGGTAAGTGTTTGTACCATTTTGCGAGTTGAAATGGCCACAAAAGTACTGTAGACCGGGCCATAGATATTACGCTGAAGGGTGTACTACGCAGAAGGACATCACCGTGGCGGTAGCCACGGTTTGCGCACACGCCCGGACGAATGGCGTAGCCCAGGGTTATTTTTTTTAGGTGCGGCCGAAGGCCGCCTACGCAGAAAAGTGTTCTGCGCAAAAGCACTGTTTTTTCTTTATCTATCGAATTTATATGGAGAGCTACTAAACTTTAATCATAAATTCCTCGAAACAGAGGTACGTCCGGCGCCTAAATTTTACGGATTCAAAACACTCTTCCCCTCCCCTACCCCCCAGTAAAAGTGGTTTTTTGGGGGGCGTGCGGCATTATTGGAAAATTTCCCCCATTTCAGATTTTTACTGCGGGGTATATGTTCGTATATGTATATACACAAGCAGCTGTCGGCCATATTTTTCATTCAGACGCCGTGAAAAAAACAAAACAAATTATGGAAGTAACACATAAAATATGAGTATAAAGGTCATATAATTAAATTTGCCTCAAATAATTCTTGATCCGATTTTTTATTTTGTTTTTTTTACTTTCTCAAATCACAAATGGTTTGTTGATATTTCTTCTTCTTTTTACTTCTTTTCAAGTGCAGCCAAATTTCATTATGATCCGGATTGTTTCAGTAAAAATTTATCTTGACCCAGACCCAGATGTAATAACTGAAATGCGCCTATATACTATGGTGCTGTTATTGGCGTTGTGGTTGCGCCATTTTACACTAGCGCTATATTGGTGCTGGTGTTAGCGCACGAAATTGAGTCGGTGTTATAAGGCAAAATTGAGTTGGCGCAATATTGAGTTGGCGCTATATTGGGTTGGCGCTATATTGAGTTGGCGCATTTCTCAAATCGGAGTTAGCGCAATAACGCCAGGTTTGGTGTTAGCGCAATTGCGCCGCGCAGCGCAGTGTTACCCATGCCTATTCCGTACGCGCTGTGCGATGAACATCACTTAAGGCGGAGTGTACATCAACTTCGATATCGCCTTAGCTCCCCTTTCCCCGGAAATTATGCAGTGCCCACGAAAGCCCATGATCGCCCCTCTGCTGCGTTTATGTGCCTTGCGGCGCCCATCCCTGGTATAAGTATACCAGGCAGACATTGAAAATAATTGTTAACAATTTCAAAGGTTTTGAAAATAACAAAAAATTTGAGAAAAAACTTTAAAAATCTTCGAATAACCAAAATCCGAAGACAAAAAAAATAATTTTTTTTGTCTGAGAGAAAACCTTATTTTTTGAATTTTTCTGTTATTCACTGATATTTATTTTCAACAGAAAAAATTTGAGCAGGAAAAAAAAATAACAATTTCAAAAACAAATCGTGTGTTCATGCATATGTACATATAAAAGGTCTTTGTGGATATTATAAGAGAATATGGGTAGAAATAAGAAAACAATAAATATCGGAATTAAGAATATTTTGTTATGGTTGGCATTCGAATATCGAGTGGAGCAGCAATGCATGGCGGTCGGCATGATCTAGGGTTGCACTGTGGCTAGTCATTGTCGGCTGGGCGGGGTTCTTGCCTACATTGCTGTCCTGCGCCATAAACAGAAAAAATTCATATCATGCCTTTTCAAACCAAAACGAGTAAAATCAAACGAAAACAACATCCGGTTTTAGCCGGATGCCACGGACGGACCGTTGAAAAATTCAAAAATTCAAAAGATAACCCGAAAAAAAATCAAATTCAAGAGGCCAGGCATCAGTTAAATTTAAATAAATGCAAACCGAGGGAAAATGTCGTTAACATTTGAATATGAATTTTGAACGTACATATGTACGTTAAAGTCAGACGGACGTTAGCAAAACATTTAAACCGAAATTTAAATCGGAAATACTGACAATCGACGGAAAAATTTGAACATAGATAATCGGACGTTATATTTAAATAATCGCGGACGGAAGAGAAAAGATTTAGAAATTTAAATTTGAATACACGTTGAAATCAAAAAAAACTGTCAAAGTGAATTTGAATTTGAATATACATATATATCGCAAAAAAAAATCGTTAAATTTGAATTTAATTTGAATCAACCGGAAGGACCGGTTATTAACAGGCATCTGAAAATACATAAAAGAAGCTGAAATTTAAAATATATGAACAATCAAAAAAAAGTTAAAGGCCGAACTCACAAGGGGGTGGCGTTGCTGATGTCGTTGCAGCGCTGGTGCGTTTTTGTCCCACCCTAATCCATGGTTACTGTCGCACCCGAATACCAGTAACCCCTTACCTGTGTTGCGCCGCCGGTGTTGTTGCAGCGCTGGTGCTTTTCGACCCACCCTCATCCATGGCCATCGGTGCACCTTAAATTCGATGACCCCATAATTGAAATCCCTATGCCTTTTAAATGAAGAGAATCAGCATTCCCCTTTTAATTTATAATTTATTCAAAAGTCATAACTTTACAAGTGTTCATCACTAAAAAATATGCGTGTTATATATATAAGGATATATACGCTTCAACATATATATTTTACGTTGCTTATAATTATATCTATACATTTGAAACGTGCTCGAAAATAAAAGTAGATGAAAGCTGCTTAGATACTAAGTTGGAAAAAAAAAAAAAATAAAAGGAAACTGCATAATAAATTCCTTTTGTATAGTGTATTGTATATGTATTTTGTAGAAGAGTGAAAAAAAGGGGTGAGTGAGGGAAATTACTATTCATCAATTTGGTTATATATCATATCATTTATGGCCTTTATTGATTATTATTAATGTTTAATTTATTGGGTCTTGCTATTTACGTTGGGTTAATCACGTTTCCCTACACAGTTCTCCGCCTCTTTTGTCTAGCCTATCATTAAAAAAAAATTTTTCCTTTTATTTTTTTGCATTTACATTAAGTACATATGTATGTGTATAGCTAAGTGGTTGTATGTGTAATTATTCGCAAAATACAAAATTATTAAATGTTAGCCTTTGAGGCGTATTAGTGTAATTTGATAGAGTAATTTACGAGGGAAATACCAAAGTAGCCGAGTAGCAACTCTCTATTTGCATTATATTTAGTAAAACAGTTTAAGCAAGGCTGCTCGTGAAAATAGACCAAGATTACAATAATTGTAAAAAAAAAAAGGTACGAAAAATTTACATTGTTTGGTTGCCTATCAAAAGCAAAATAATCCCGACTTAAGAATTACCGATAAAATCGTATCATAATTAACTTCGCTCATCTGAAAACAAAACGAAATATCAAAAGGAGTTTCGTTCTGTTTATACCTGTTTGTTTGGTGCTCAGCCATATAAAAGCATGCATGTATATATTATGTTCTATTTTTTTTTGTTTAATTTGTTGACCGCTTAAATTATCAGCAAATAAGTTTAGGTAAGCTGAATAACCGTTGTAATTCAAGGTAATCAGAGGAACGAAATTTCACAAATTAAGTTTGCTAAGGTGAGACCCCCTCATTTTTGTTTGTTTGTTTACAAGCTTAAGAAAAAGGATTTTTAGAAAAAAAAAAAAAAAAAAAAAATTTACGTTTCTCGTCTCCACTCACCACCGTTGCGGTGCACCTTTGGTGGTGGTGTCACCGATCTGCTGCCGTTGTTGGAGTTGCCGGGGCACTATGTGAGATGCTGTCGTTGTTGTTGTGCCAAACCCAATTTGCCGTGGTTGTTGCAGTGGCAAAAAATTTTTGGTGGTTTGCTGTTGTTGTTCCGGCTGTGCCGCTATCGTGTTTTGTTGGGTGGCACTTATGCTGTGCTTGATTGTTGCTGAGGTTGCGGCACCATCGGTGGCTCTTACCGCTGTTGTATGTGCACCATACGTCACACTTCCGGTGGCACTCACGGTTGTTACTTTTGTTGTGGCTACACTTATGCTGTGCTATGCTGTTGGTGTTGTGATGTCACTACAGATATGTGCATTGTTGTTGTCGTGATGCCGACTATTTGGCGATTTGCTGCGGTGGTAGTGGTGGCAATCATCCGTTGCTGTTGTGGTGCCAATTATTGGTGATTTGCTGTTGCAGTTTAGCAAAAAGTACCGCAGGGTCGAAGTTACGTAAAGCACCAAGTTGCACAAATCTCCACTTTCCGGCGCGTCGAATTTTTTTTTTTTTCCCAGTGCCCCTTTATTTCCTATACTGCGATGCATCCTATACATATGCACATGTCTGTTATCGCTTCTTAAACTTCACTTCAAATTTTCTCGATTGTAATATGTAGAATTTGCGGCTGCCTTGCGGATAATTAGCAACACAAAACGTGAAATTAATGCTCAACGTTTTCTTTTCCACGATACGCACAAGAAAAAAAATCTTTAATTTTTGGTTGCCTGCGTTTATACATTTATTAGGTCATTTATATCGTATTGCTCATGCTAATATCGCGAATAAGCCGCCAATAAGCTAATAGCCATATAACACAACCACGCGCGTTTTTTTTTTTTTCTTCTTTTTGTTTAAACAACCAATCACCCAACTAAATTTGCCAACCGATTTTTCGAATTCTTCGACCGCCTCGTTCAACAGACTTTTCCCAACTAACTAACTCTATACTAAAATTTTTCTGTTCAAGCGTGCCTTCCAACTTTTTATCTATTCAGTTTGGAAGAGTCCCGTTTTCTTTCCATATAGTCTGCAGTGGTGTAGTGACGTGTGCATAATAGTGGCGTGACTTTACGGTTACCCGAATGTCTATATCATGGTATGACGCTAGCAATGACACAAGCGAGATGGAATGCGATTGCCATGTTACACAAATAAAAATACCAAAACTTTCGGAATAAAATGCCTCAAGCATTTTTCCCATGAAACTATCTCAAATTAATCGATTATATTCGTGCCCTAGTAAATTTGCTACTGTAAAATTCTATTAGTGTACGTTGGGAATATTAATAGACATTGTTGTCTTACGCTCAAATTATAAAAATGGTAAGAGACAGGAAAATCTGATTAATGAAATAGTATGTTTGTTTCTCATTAAACTAGCAGCTAGCTGTCAAGTGAAATGAAAAGAGCAAAACGGAAAGAATTACGTTCATAAAGAGTGAAATGTACAGAAAATCAAGAAACGTTCTGCCAGCCCAAACCTGGCTAACTATCCATAACTAGCCAATAAGAAACAAACATATTAAAATTAGGTGGTAAATAATTATTTAATTTTCTGTGAACTATGTAAAATTTAAATTTGTATGGAGCGCATAAGAACATTTTATAATAGGTGCATTTGAAAGTACTAAGTACCCGAATAACCACGTGTGGCGTATTTTCACAGTAGCAGGTATTCATGGCAACCCTGAAACAACCAGTTTCTCCATCACTAATACATGTGCATACCCCGCCATTGGAACGATTGTCAAGGTTGAGATGGGAAATTTGAGTTAAGCTTTCCCCATGAAAGGCCTACTTATAGAGGTTGGCTCGAAAGCTTGCCTATTTGCAAATAAGAAAAATTTACGTGCAATCTATATAGATCGAGATCTGGAAATTACAGCAAAACCATATAACCATCTAGAAGAATAAAAAGAAATCAATGTAAATTTCGGATACAATTACTTATTTAAAATTTGTTTAGACTCTTAGTGGAGGAAGAAAAGAATTAATTACAGGGTTTTAAAAAAAAAGGTTACATTTAAGATATCTAGTAACTGAATAAGAAAATACGAATCGTTATTATTGCTAGAACACCATAATTGGTAAATGAAATTACTCGAACAGGAAAGTTACTGACGCAAAAAAAAATTGTAAGCTATTCTATCGAAACCACCCCTATAATACAACCTCATTCTCCTTCACTTGCGGCCAAGGCTAATTTATAGAAGGTTAACCTACTAAACAGCTGATTGCAGACTTTTCCCTATATTTTTTTTTCCATATTGTGGTGCTTGTGTCAAAACTTATGACAATTTGATCTTGACGCAATGTGATTTCTACAATGGCGGCTATGATTTTGACAGAAGCATCACAGAATACACAACCAATTTTACATGGAGTGTGTATGTATGTATGTCCGTATATAGTACTGCAAAAACCTTCTATAATTGAACCATGCATGCGACTACCTTTCATGTTTGGCCACGCGTCACCATTCTTCTTCACCATGTCAGCACGTCGGCCATTATTAATTGGAAGCTATTGGAAACTACTAAGAAAAACTACTAAAATAGTGGTGCTGCCACACAGACAGAATTGAGCAACCGAAATTAACCCGTTTATGATCGATATCAGGATTGATATCGATAGCAAACCATAACAGGCCTGCTTCGCTTCGAAGACCTGACGAGGGAGCGAACAGGAAAAATGGTTTGCCTGTAAGGTTGTTGCGATAATACTCAACTGTTAACTACGTGGGGCACGACTCACCCCTAGAAAAGAGTCTCAAATTCTACCACAGCTAACCGGGCAACAGAGGCTCCATCAGGTGATACCAAAAAAAAACGTATGCTATATGAACGTGTCCAATCTAGTAATATATGTAAATCCGAGATTAATTGAAAGTCAGGTATATATATAAAAAAATTCATTTGGTAAAAAAAAACCAAAATGCGTAAGTCCGGTGTTGCGGTGTTTCTCTATTGGCTTAGGCCAGAGAAGCCTACTCCCCCCTAGGAGCCCTCCTCCTAGGTGCCGATCTTGGTCGGTCTTAACAACCTGTCCCCCCCGGCTGATCCAACCCCGCACGCTGGACCCAGGACAGGCGGTCTTGAAAAAAGACCCTTGGTCCGCTGGTTTCTCGCCCCCCGGAATGGGCTTTACAAAAAAAAATTAAATTATTTTGTTTTCTATTTTAAGGCTTCGCGGCCTTAGATATTTTTTTACAGGAGAACGCGTCTAAACTCCGAATACAATCACCCTATCAGCTGGTCTATGGTCCCTAACCTCTCGAAGCTGGACAAAAAAAAAAACTTTAACAGGAAAATCATCAATACTCCGTTTGAATAGACATTTTTATATTGGAGAACTCGTCAAAACTCCGTAAGGTTGGGCATTTGATATTGGAGAACTCGCCAAAACTCCATAAAACTAGACATTTTAATTTGGGAGAACTCGTCAAAACTCCGTATAAGCAGACCAATTGGAATATGGACTGCTAGATGGTCCACGGTTCCCGGTGGGAGCGCTTGTGATCCACCTATTATTATAACTGCTCGGGGAGAATACTGGGCGAATTGTCCCCGACCGCCAAGACGCCCAGCGGAGTCTTATTGAGGACGGATATCAGAAGCATGGAATCGTCCTATTAATCTCCCTGTTAAGTCTTCTAAGTCATACAGTGCATTGCCAACCTTTCCACGAACTCGACACTTAATATATTTTGGCAGGAATTTCGCGTTTATGCCCTGTTTGAAGTTACTCAAAGCAAAATTTCTTCGAAATACTTCTTGACCTTCCCTATAGTTCACAAGCCTAGAGCGCTTATTGTAAACCTGCTTGACTCTATCATTTGCCTGCGCTAAGTTTTTACGGATTTGTTCGTGGATTCCTGTTAACCTATCAGCCCTACTCACTATCGGTACGCAATCTTCTTTAAGGCTATCCAATTTTTCTAATAACTTATACGCGGATGCGTGTTGGACCATATTCTGACCATATAATGCAAAGTACGGAGAGCACTGAATAGATGTATGAAAATCGCCTCTTAGAACTGCTAAAATTTCGGGTATATGTTTGTCCCAGTCCGTATGATCCGGCTTATCTTTTAGGAAAATTCTTATCTTGGAAACTATCTCTCTATTCACGCGTTCGGACGCATTAGCTTGTGGGGAATACACTCCTGTTCTTACATGCGTCACACCGTACTTCTCAAAGAACGCTTTCATTTCTTTTGAGATGAATTGTTTCCCATTGTCGCTGTGGATATATTCTGGGACCCCTATAGCTGGAAAAATCTACCGAAAAATGTACCGAAGTAGTTCATTACATTGATAGTTGTCGCTCTCTGCATTGGCTTCAGCCACACATACTTGGAAAAATGGTCTAAAATAATAAAAAGAAACTGGTTCCTACGTTTGGATCTCGGATAAGGTCCTAAGAAGTCGCAATATAAGCGCTGAAAAGGTCTTTCTGTAACAAAAGCGCTTCCTATAGGTGGTCTTGACTGCTGATTCGTTGTTTTCACGGCCTTGCAAGTATCACAATCCTTTACATAATCTCTAACGTCCCTAGCTTGTTGTGGCCAGAAGTATTTCCACCTAACCCGCTCCAATGTCTTTTGCCAACCTCCATGATAACTCCTAACCGCGTCATGTGCCATTCGTATTGCTTCCTCCCTAAGTCCTTCGGGCAACCACAACCGCCATAACGAGCCTTCTTCACCCTCCACACCCTTCCGAAACTTAACTCTTTTAAAAATCAAACCGTCTCTGACACACAAATCCGGGAGAGCCTCACCGTTTACTGTAATTGTTCTGATAAGATCCAGATACTCATTGGCTCTAAATTCGGATGAGTCTAAGTCTATTTCGTAAGGCGCGGGAGATGAAGTCAACTCGTCGACGTCAAAACGCGACAGAGCGTCCGGTACTACGTTCAGAGCCCCCTTACGATGCTGCATTTCGAAATCATATCTCTGTAGTAACAGTGACCATCTAGCTAACCTACCACTAAGGTCTTTTTGCGTCATCAACCATTTAAGGCTTGAGTGGTCCGTGATTATACGAAATGGCAGCCCCTCAACGTAGGGTCTGAAACGCTTGACGCTGACAATTGCGGCGAGGCATTCCAGCTCGGTGACTGTATAGTTGCGTTGAGCATTATTTAATTTTTTTGAAACGAAAGCTATTGGATGCTCTGCACCATTATCGTCGACCTGGAATAACACGCCTCCTACTCCTATTTTGGAAGCATCACATTGAATGACAAATTCTCGGGAAAAATCAGGTTGAGCTAAGACTGGAGCGGAACTCAGAGCTACTTTAAGTTTTTCGAAGGCTTCTATTGCTTCTGGAGTGAGTTTGAAAGGACCAGGTGACTTACGTAAACAATCTGTCAAAGGGCCTGCTAAATCAGCGAAATTGGTAATAAATGCCCTGTACCAATTTGCCATACCCACGAATCTGCGAACCTGTCGAGGAGATTTGGGAATGGGGAAATTCTGCATTGCCTCAATTTTCTCTGGATTCACTTTCAAACACCCACTGCCTATAACATACCCTAAGTAACGAATTTCTCTCTGGCAAAATTTACTTTTACTCACATTGATTGTAAGGCCTGCACTTTTCAAACACCTCCCAACATCTGCTAAAAGTTTGATGTGGTCGTCAAAATCCGCACTGCATACCAACAGGTCGTCCAAATAAACAAACACATGTTCTCGCATATACGAGGGAATTGCTTTGTCCATGAGTCGACTCATTGTTTGCGGCGCGTTACACAGCCCAAAGGGCATAACTTTGTAATGGTACAAGGGTTTACCTGGCACCGCAAACGCTGTCTTCTCTTTTGACGACTCAGTTAGTTTAATTTGGAAGAACGCGTCTTTTAAGTCGATACCACTAATAAAGTGCGTATCCTTTAAACGACTCAATAACCCGTTGATATGCGGCAGCGGATATGAGTCCTTTTTCGTAACGGCGTTTACCTTCCTAGAATCAATGCAGAGCCTAACCTTACCAGGTTTCCGTACTAGGACAACTGGGCTACACCATGGCGAATTCGACTCTTCGATGACTCCCATTTTCAATAATCTATCAATTTCGCTGTAGGCTTCAGCCTGTCTTGGTGGCGAAAGAGGAAAATGTTTGCTTTTAATTGGGACTGCGTCACCCGTGTCAATGTCGTGCTCCACCAGCTGTGTTTGCCCTAGGCCTAATTTTTCAAACGACGGAAACATATCAATAACTTTCTGCAAATCGTACTTCTGGGATGGAGTCAAATCATGAAAATTGGGACCTTCTGTATCTTCCTTTGCTTCTAGACATGATACACTTGGAAATATTTCGGGAGCTAAAGCAAATGCTTTCCAAAAATCTACCCCGAAATAGGCTTCCTGGAGAAGCGAAGGAACAAGGTAAAAAGATATGGATTTTGTTGTATTTTTAAAAGTGACAGGCAATGAACTGCAGCCTATTATCTTCCGTTTGTCGCCGCCTGCCGTATATATACATTCATTCATTTCCTTATAGTTGAGATTGTTTTCTTCTAAAAATTTCAAACAGTCCTTACCCAGGATAGAGACATTGGCTCCTGAATCCAATAATCCCACTAGTGATCCATTTCCTATCCTCACCCTAATCATTGGTCTTTCATCGTCTGTAAGGACGAGTGTGGTGCTTTCCAAAAGCTTACGCACCTGGACACGTTTGCTATATCTCTTCCTACACTGCAAAATTCTTTCGGGTGGATATGGTTGGGAATCATTCGTGAAAATATTTGACCTCACCAATTGATAGTTTTGTTCTCTTTCTTCTAATCTGGGTTGGAAAATGGTCTGACAACTAACATTTCTAACTGAAGCTTTCAAAATACGAACTGGCCGAGAATTTGTTTGTGACGAAGTTGGGCCATCTGAATCTGAACTATTTGAGTTATCCGTACTATCAGGGAAAGTTACTATTGGTGTTGGTTGACTACTCGCGGATCTGGCCGAAAGTGGACTAGGCTCAGTACTCGCGACGATTGGCTGGGTATTGACTGAAGTAGGGGCTATAGTCCCGAACGAGTTTCCCCCTCTCTCTTCTCGCTCGGATAACGGTTTCCCTGACCACGGTGGTCGTTGGGACACTTCGGAGTCAACACTCCTCTCTGACCGCATTTAAAACAAAACTGAGATTTAATTGGCTCCTCACAGTATATATAGGAGTGACCCATTGTCTGACAATTCCAACACTTAATCCCTGAGTAGTCTGGCTTACCCATTCGACGATAATTCAACGCTTCTACCTGCGGATCTACTATATAATCTTCGTTTTCGACCCTACATTCTGGAGCTATGGCACGTGCTTCGTTTACGCTTGGCCTATGGTAATTTGAGACTAAGGTTCTGCTCTCTTTCAATACTTGTTCACCTCTTCGAGCTACATCGCGAAGGTCATGCAGACTTCTTACATCCGCGTTAAACAACATTAATTTCAAATTACCATTAACGTTGCGTTTGATGATATCTATTAACAAGGCTTCAGACATGGGCTCTCTAAGTCTTGCGTTTAATGCCAGAATGTCCGTGTGGAAAACGTCGTATGTCTCATTCACTTTCTGCTTACGCACAGATATTTCCATCATCAGCTCGTGGTCCGTTTTCATTGTACCGAATTCCCGTTTTAAAGAGTAACTCAAAAATGGATAATTTGCGTTGGAATTTTGTTTGGTAAATAACCAATACCATTCTTCGGCACGGCCTGACAAGAAAAGGTGAAAACTGGCCATAATCTGATCTTCTGAACATTGTGTGCGCTCACGCAAAGTGTCCAATTTAAACAAAAAATCTGAAACACTACCAGTACCGTCATAAGATATCTTCCAATCTTGTGGTTTCACAACCGTATTACTGGGCGTGGGAATAATTGAGTTGTTAACAAAAGTCTGCGCTTGGTTCGGCAGCTGTCTAGCGTCATCCCTAGTATCATGTCTAGCGTCACTCCTAACAAAATCCATCGCCGTTCGAGAGGCTGCGACTGCAGCGTTCAGGGTATTCACGTTTTCCCTAATAGCTCTCATCTCTTGGCGTAGCTCTTCTTGTGACGTTTGGAATAGCTGATGCAGAACGTGTACCCACGAATTCAAAGGAGTCACTTCGGGATGGGTCTCATGATTGGAAGCCCTATCTTTGTAAACGTTTGGTTGTAACCGAACCTGTGGTAAAGCGCTAGCCTCGTCTACTGTATTTGTCGCGCATTGCTCAGGCGGATCCGGCATATTCCTAATAAGACTGTCTAGATCGAGGATATTTGCACTAGTCGGTCTATCATATTTTCCCGAAGGGTCATTATTTGGAACATCCCTGAATGGATCCACCGTTGTCCGGCTGACTATTGGGGAATGCATTACTAAAGGTCGGCTCGCTGGGGGTTTCGGAGTTGCACCTCCACTTCCTCTTCCTCTATAATATACCCCGCTACCTCTGTTTTTAGAACCACTACCTCTAGTCGAACTCCTAGTTTGCATCCCTTCAGCTGACTGCTGAGTGTTTTGAGACATTTTCAAAAAAATCGAACGTTTGAGCGCTTCAAAAAAAAACAAGGCACGCTTGAATGGTCGTATGAAATCTTAAGCAATTAACTGTTTGAATAAGTCACGTTTGGTGTTAAAGCTCAAATGCAATTATTTGTACAATTACCGAAATTTAAATCTCATCTCGATTCAAAATTAGATCGCATCGAAAAGAAATTAACAAAACCTTGGTTTTGTGTTTGATCAAGCTTTCAGCGAATATTAATAATGATTACTTGCTATTTAAATCTCTATGCCGGTACAAAATTATGTCACATCCGAAAAAGTAATAAAACTTTAGTTGTCGCGTTTGGTGGAAAAATCAAGCAATAATTGTAATAATTACACTGCTCTACAGCCAAAAAATACTCTGAACGCAACCATCCTTTCTATATGTAAAATCGGTCGCTGATTCCGAAAATCGGGTTCATTTTTAATTCTATGGGAAGGTTTTTGAGATATCGGCAATTTACCGTTATTTGGCCAATGTGTCCACTTAATCCTGTATATCTCTTTAACACAGTGAGTTATATTCCTTAGGGTGACACCAAACGAAAGAAAATTAAATTTCCTTTTCACGGCTCCTATAACATTTTTCTCTAACTCTTACAGTTTCTGAAATATTGACGATTAAATTTTAATTTTTTCGATTTTTTACGATTTTTTGAAGAAAAAATTGACTTTGTCAGGCAATATCTTTAAAACCAATACTTTTACCTTCGGTTTTACTCCTTTTCATGAAGCTCTATTCTATTACCAAAAAAATAAGCTATCAACGATGAAAATCCATTGTAAAATGGAAAAGTTATAGGCGATCAAGTAAATACAGCCAGGTCGCGCAATGCCTCTGCACGCGTACATTCTATGCATATTGTACCAATACCTACACATCTGCAGTAGCAGCACATTGGCAGCGCAGTAGATACAAGCCCATTTACGGGTATAACATGCATAAAATATACCCGTGTAGAGGCATTGTGCGACTTGGCTGTATTTACTTGATCGCCTATAACTTTTCCATTTTACCATGGATTTTCTTCGTTGATAGCTTATTTTTTTGCTAATGGAATGGAGCTTCACGTAAAAGATTAAAACCGAAGGTGAAGACATTGGTTTTAAAGATATTGTCTGACAAAGTCAATTTTTTCTTCAAAAAATCGTAAAAAATCGAAAAAATTAAAATTTAATCGTCAATATTTCAGAAACTATAAGAGTTAGAGAAAAATGTTATAGGAGCCATGAAAAGGAAATTTAATTTTCTTTCGTTTGGTGTCACCCTAAGGAATATAACTCACTGTGTTAAAGAGTTATACTGGATTAAGTGTACCCATTGGCCAAATAACGGTAAATTTCCGATATCTCAAAAACCTTCCCATAGAATTAAAAATGGACCCGATTTTCGGAATCAGCGACCGATTTTACATATAGAGAGGATAGTCACGTCCAAAGTACAGACAAAAAATTTCACTTTGTGATCCAGTGTTATTTGCGATTCAAAAAAAAATTATCTTAGATTTTAACTAACAATATCGATTCAAAATGGACTTCGCTTATAAAAAAAAATATTTGTATAAATAAACGTGTTCATATATGTACGTGTATATATAAATGTAAAAAGATATATAATGCAAAATATATATATGTTCGTTATTCAATGGGAATGCTGACCTCCCATTATAAAAGGCACAGGTTACAGAAAAAAAATAAAAAAAATATATAAACACCCTTGAAAAATAAAAACACAAAAAAGATTAAGACGGTGTGTGCCAACTGGTCTCCAGCGCACCAACCGCAATGCAGGGTTGCTCGGAAGCTAAATCCCTGAGACAGGCTGGCTAACTAAAAGATAGTTAGCAATAACAAAAAAAATTAAAATTTTGCGAAATACCAACCTATCTCCGCCGCAATGAAAGGAACGGTTTGAATCCGCTTTCCTCAGACTTGCGGAGATAGACAATACATCCTTGGGTCTCCGCTCAGCCCATTGCCATGAAGTGGTGCTAAATGTTCCAAGGCACCCAACTCAGGCATGAGATGAACTGAGGCCTGCATCGCACATCGCATAACAAAAGAAAAAGACAAAACAAAAGAAATTTGCAAAATACCCTCCTAATCTCCGCCGCAATGAAAGGAACAGCTAGAGGCTGCTTTCCCCAGACTTGCGGAGATGAAAAGTACTAACTCAGGTCTCAGACCACCCCATGAAAGTGGTGCTAAGTGCAACCAACTCAGACGCGGAATGGCTGAGGCCTAAATTGCAAAAAAAAATCACGAAAACAAAAAAAATAAAAGGACGAATTTTCCTCATGACCAACATCCTTGGCTCCGCCGCAATGAAAGGCACGGTTTGAAGCCGCTACCCCAGACTTGCGAAGAAGGATTTGTTAGCTTAGGATCCAGCCAACTCCGACGCGAGATAAGCCGGGCCCCGAAAGAAAAAAAAAATCCGATACACAAAACTGCACAAAAGACATATTCGGCAAAAAGTAAAAAAAAATACTGAATCTAGCGGACATGCCCCTCGGACGACAGTGAAAACAAATTTAATTTACAAAAAAAAATTAAGTGCGTTAAACACTGCCTCTCCGGGTGAAATGCAAAAAGAAAAAAAACAGACTGGGTGACGTAAAGTCTCGTGGAGCCTTGAGCCACTAACAACAATGCCTCTCCAATCAGCCTGATCAATCTCATCATCCCGCCGCAACGCAGTGGCGGCTACTGAGGCTGCCAATCTGGGACTTGCGTGAAGATGAAACTTCGCTGACCGACCAGAAAACCACTGAAGCCAGCACCCAAGGCCCCACGTTGGGCGCCATCTGTTATGGTTGGCATTCGAATATCGAGTGGAGCAGCAATGCATGGCGGTCGGCATGATCTAGGGTTGCACTGTGGCTAGTCATTGTCGGCTGGGCGGGGTTCTTGCCTACATTGCTGTCCTGCGCCATAAACAGAAAAAATTCATATCATGCCTTTTCAAACCAAAACGAGTAAAATCAAACGAAAACAACATCCGGTTTTAGCCGGATGCCACGGACGGACCGTTGAAAAATTCAAAAATTCAAAAGATAACCCGAAAAAAATCAAATTCAAGAGGCCAGGCATCAGTTAAATTTAAATAAATGCAAACCGAGGGAAAATGTCGTTAACATTTGAATATGAATTTTGAACGTACATATGTACGTTAAAGTCAGACGGACGTTAGCAAAACATTTAAACCGAAATTTAAATCGGAAATACTGACAATCGACGGAAAAATTTTAACATAGATAATCGGACGTTATATTTAAATAATCGCGGACGGAAGAGAAAAGATTTAGAAATTTAAATTTGAATACACGTTGAAATCAAAAAAAACTGTCAAAGTGAATTTGAATTTGAATATACATATATATCGCAAAAAAAAATCGTTAAATTTGAATTTAATTTGAATCAACCGGAAGGACCGGTTATTAACAGGCATCTGAAAATACATAAAAGAAGCTGAAATTTAAAATATATGAACAATCAAAAAAAAGTTAAAGGCCGAACTCACAAGGGGGTGGCGTTGCTGATGTCGTTGCAGCGCTGGTGCGTTTTTGTCCCACCCTAATCCATGGTTACTGTCGCACCCGAATACCAGTAACCCCTTACCTGTGTTGCGCCGCCGGTGTTGTTGCAGCGCTGGTGCTTTTCGACCCACCCTCATCCATGGCCATCGGTGCACCTTAAATTCGATGACCCCATAATTGAAATCCCTATGCCTTTTAAATGAAGAGAATCAGCATTCCCCTTTTAATTTATAATTTATTCAAAAGTCATAACTTTACAAGTGTTCATCACTAAAAAATATGCGTGTTATATATATAAGGATATATACGCTTCAACATATATATTTTACGTTGCTTATAATTATATCTATACATTTGAAACGTGCTCGAAAATAAAAGTAGATGAAAGCTGCTTAGATACTAAGTTGGAAAAAAAAAAAAAATAAAAGGAAACTGCATAATAAATTCCTTTTGTATAGTGTATTGTATATGTATTTTGTAGAAGAGTGAAAAAAAGGGGTGAGTGAGGGAAATTACTATTCATCAATTTGGTTATATATCATATCATTTATGGCCTTTATTGATTATTATTAATGTTTAATTTATTGGGTCTTGCTATTTACGTTGGGTTAATCACGTTTCCCTACACAGTTCTCCGCCTCTTTTGTCTAGCCTATCATTAAAAAAAAATTTTTCCTTTTATTTTTTTGCATTTACATTAAGTACATATGTATGTGTATAGCTAAGTGGTTGTATGTGTAATTATTCGCAAAATACAAAATTATTAAATGTTAGCCTTTGAGGCGTATTAGTGTAATTTGATAGAGTAATTTACGAGGGAAATACCAAAGTAGCCGAGTAGCAACTCTCTATTTGCATTATATTTAGTAAAACAGTTTAAGCAAGGCTGCTCGTGAAAATAGACCAAGATTACAATAATTGTAAAAAAAAAAGGTACGAAAAATTTACATTGTTTGGTTGCCTATCAAAAGCAAAATAATCCCGACTTAAGAATTACCGATAAAATCGTATCATAATTAACTTCGCTCATCTGAAAACAAAACGAAATATCAAAAGGAGTTTCGTTCTGTTTATACCTGTTTGTTTGGTGCTCAGCCATATAAAAGCATGCATGTATATATTATGTTCTATTTTTTTTTTGTTTAATTTGTTTACCGCTTAAATTATCAGCAAATAAGTTTAGGTAAGCTGAATAACCGTTGTAATTCAAGGTAATCAGAGGAACGAAATTTCACAAATTAAGTTTGCTAAGGTGAGACCCCCTCATTTTTGTTTGTTTGTTTACAAGCTTAAAGGATTTTTAGAAAAAAAAAAAAGAAAACAAAATTTACGTTTCTCGTCTCCACTCACCACCGTTGCGGTGCACCTTTGGTGGTGGTGTCACCGATCTGCTGCCGTTGTTGGAGTTGCTGGGCCACTATGTGAGATGCTGTCGTTGTTGTTGTGCCAAACCCAATTTGCCGTGGTTGTTGCAGTGGCAAAAAATTTTTGGTGGTTTGCTGTTGTTGTTCCGGCTGTGCCGCTATCGTGTTTTGTTGGGTGGCACTTATGCTGTGCTTGATTGTTGCTGAGGTTGCGGCACCATCGGTGGCTCTTACCGCTGTTGTATGTGCACCATACGTCACACTTCCGGTGGCACTCACGGTTGTTGCTTTTGTTGTGGCTACACTTATGCTGTGCTATGCTGTTGGTGTTGTGATGTCACTACAGATATGTGCATTGTTGTTGTCGTGATGCCGACTATTTGGCGATTTGCTGCGGTGGTAGTGGTGGCAATCATCCGTTGCTGTTGTGGTGCCAATTATTGGTGATTTGCTGTTGCAGTTTAGCAAAAAGTACCGCAGGGTCGAAGTTACGTAAAGCACCAAGTTGCACAAATCTCCACTTTCCGGCGCGTCGAATTTTTTTTTTTTCCCCAGTGCCCCTTTATTTCCTATACTGCGATGCATCCTATACATATGCACATGTCTGTTATCGCTTCTTAAACTTCACTTCAAATTTTCTCGATTGTAATATGTAGAATTTGCGGCTGCCTTGCGGATAATTAGCAACACAAAACGTGAAATTAATGCTCAACGTTTTCTTTTCCACGATACGCGCAAGAAAAAAAATCTTTAATTTTTGGTTGCCTGCGTTTATAAATTTATTAGGTCATTTATATCGTATTGCTCATGCTAATATCGCGAATAAGCCGCCAATAAGCTAATAGCCATATAACACAACCACGCGCGTTTTTTTTTTTTTCTTCTTTTTGTTTAAACAACCAATCACCCAACTAAATTTGCCAACCGATTTTTCGAATTCTTCGACCGCCTCGTTCAACAGACTTTTCCCAACTAACTAACTCTATACTAAAATTTTTCTGTTCAAGCGTGCCTTCCAACTTTTTATCTATTCAGTTTGGAAGAGTCCCGTTTTCTTTCCATATAGTCTGCAGTGGTGTAGTGACGTGTGCATAATAGTGGCGTGACTTTACGGTTACCCGAATGTCTATATCATGGTATGACGCTAGCAATGACACAAGCGAGATGGAATGCGATTGCCATGTTACACAAATAAAAATACCAAAACTTTCGGAATAAAATGCCTCAAGCATTTTTCCCATGAAACTATCTCAAATTAATCGATTATATTCGTGCCCTAGTAAATTTGCTACTGTAAAATTCTATTAGTGTACGTTGGGAATATTAATAGACATTGTTGTCTTACGCTCAAATTATAAAAATGGTAAGAGACAGGAAAATCTGATTAATGAAATAGTATGTTTGTTTCTCATTAAACTAGCAGCTAGCTGTCAAGTGAAATGAAAAGAGCAAAACGGAAAGAATTACGTTCATAACTAGCCAATAAGAAACAAACATATTAAAATTATGTGGTAAATAATTATTTAATTTTCTGTGAACTATGTAAAATTTAAATTTGTATGGAGCGCATAAGAACATTTTATAATAGGTGCATTTGAAAGTACTAAGTACCCGAATAACCACGTGTGGCGTATTTTCACAGTAGCAGGTATTCATGGCAACCCTGAAACAACCAGTTTCTCCATCACTAATACATGTGCATACCCCGCCATTGGAACGATTGTCAAGGTTGAGATGGGAAATTTGAGTTAAGCTTTCCCCATGAAAGGCCTACTTATAGAGGTTGGCTCGAAAGCTTGCCTATTTGCAAATAAGAAAAATTTACGTGCAATCTATATAGATCGAGATCTGGAAATTACAGCAAAACCATACAACCATCTAGAAGAATAAAAAGAAATCAATGTAAATTTCGGATACAATTACTTATTTAAAATTTGTTTAGACTCTTAGTGGAGGAAGAAAAGAATTAATTACAGGGTTTTAAAAAAAAGGTTACATTTAAGATATCTAGTAACTGAATAAGAAAATACGAATCGTTATTATTGCTAGAACACCATAATTGGTAAATGAAATTACTCGAACAGGAAAGTTACTGACGCAAAAAAAAATTGTAAGCTATTCTATCGAAACCACCCCTATAATACAACCTCATTCTCCTTCACTTGCGGCCAAGGCTAATTTATAGAAGGTTAACCTACTAAACAGCTGATTGCAGACTTTTCCCTATATTTTTTTTTCCATATTGTGGTGCTTGTGTCAAAACTTATGACAATTTGATCTTGACGCAATGTGATTTCTACAATGGCGGCTATGATTTTGACAGAAGCATCACAGAATACACAACCAATTTTACATGGAGTGTGTATGTATGTATGTCCGTATATAGTACTGCAAAAACCTTCTATAATTGAACCATGCATGCGACTACCTTTCATGTTTGGCCACGCGTCACCATTCTTCTTCACCATGTCAGCACGTCGGCCATTATTAATTGGAAGCTATTGGAAACTACTAAGAAAAACTACTAAAATAGTGGTGCTGCCACACAGACAGAATTGAGCAACCGAAATTAACCCGTTTATGATCGATATCAGGATTGATATCGATAGCAAACCATAACAATTTTTAATTACAATGAACGCGAAAGAAAGTCGGAGTGTAAAATGTGTAAAATCAAATTAGCGGGTGATCATATAACGAATTTGAATTTTGGTCAGCAACAAAAAAAACTACAGGAAGAACAACTTCCTCTGTGTGATTTATACAAAATTTGGATGGAACTTAAGCTAAATTTTAGAGAAAGTGGACAGAGTATTATTAAGCAAAGTTTATATAATGCTCTGCTAAATCGGGAAAATTTATTGCTGGAAAACGTTACATTGCTTAGCGCTGTTTATTTGGATCCGCGTCTAAATATATTGTTATCGGAATCACAAAAGTATTTAGCAAAGGCGAACTTAAAAACCACTGCCAAACGAATTTTCAGTTTCAAGCAGGTAATAATTAATTGTTAATTAAAAGTAAGGGCATAAATGATTTAAAATTTGTTTTTACTTGTTTAGAGTAAACAAATTCCCGCTGGCGATAACCGTGAGCAAGAGAACGAAGAATGTTCTAATGATTCTGAGCCTACCAGCAACCATGATAGCTCATTCCTCAGTGCTTACTTGGATGAGATAGCGCAATCAACAGTGGTAGAACCTCCAAATTATGAAGTGCCTGATTTAACAAAAATTTTTGTTGAAATCGATAATTTCGAAAGCATTCATAGACGTTTACCAATTAATGAAGATATTTTTTCTTATTACCAAAACATTCGGTTTCAATCACCAGAGCTATTTGAGTTGGCTTTGGTTATACTTGGTACCCCAGCCACTCAAGTATCTGTGGAAAGGTCATTTTCTTCCTTGAATTTTATTTTGAGTGAAAGGAGGTACAATTTAAGCGACAAAACCCTTGAAAACCTTTTATTGGTAAAACTAAATACATAATACGAGTTTATACATTTTGTTCTAATTTCTACATATGTATATTGTTACTTATAATTACACGTACACGCATTTATGTATGTACATACATATACCTATTAGTTTCAATGAAGATTTTTTAAATAACTGTTTTTTGTATTTCTCAATATGTGAGATTTATGTTGAAAAATAAAAATAGGTAAAAAAACTTTTTAAGTTAAACGGTTTTATGTTATACATACATTGCAATGTTTAAGATAAATGTACTAAAAACCAAAAAATAATAAAATAGATACAGTCGTGGGAATTATAAACATTTGCATAGGCTAGACTAAAATAAAACCGTGGGGCACGTCAATTGTCTACAAATTATCGACTTAATGTGCGATAGAAGAATCGTTTAATTCGTCATTAGGCAGTTGGCCCGCAGACGGTGAGGAAATTACTTACTATTTTCTTGCTCATGGAAATTCCAATAGTTATACACTCCATGTTAACAAAAGAGATGTTTCAACTAGTTTATCGTTGGACAATCACACGAGGAATCGTTTCACTGCTCGTAGTTTGTCTTTAATCGACAAAACATATGATAAAAGTACTACTCGCTCACCACTATGAAACCCTAAAACTCGCTTATAATCGAGCTTGCTAGCCCTACTTATCACACGTCCATCGTTGTCGGTTGAACAACTGCCTAATTATAGTGTAACATTACAAAACAAACATTTTAATCAACGATTGTAGACAATTGACGTACCCCACGGTTTTATTTTAGTCTAGCCTATGCAAATGTTTATAATTCCCACGACTGTATCTATTTTATTATTTTTTGGTTTTTAGTACATTTATGTTAAACATTGCAATGTATGTATAACATAAAACCGTTTAACTTAAAAAGTTTTTTTACCTATTTTTATTTTCTAGTTTTTAGTTTTTATTTCGCATTCTGTTTAATTCATTACCCCGATCTCAGCTCCACCTAGCGGAATTTTTTTTTAAGAAAATATTTCTTTTCAAGGTAGTAATACATGTTCCGAATTTCAGCCAAATCGGACCATAAATGCGATTTTTGTAAATATAGCGACCCACGCGCCACCTAGCGGAATTTTTTTTTAGGAAAATATTTCTTTTCAAGGTAGTAATACATGTTCCGAATTTCAGCCAAATCGGACCATAAATGCGATTTTTGTAAATATAGCGACCCACGCGCCACATAGTGGAATTTTTTTTAAGAAAATATTTCTTTTCAAGGTAGTAATACATGTTCCGAATTTCAGTCAAATCGGACCATAAATGCGATTTTTGTAATTATAGCGACCCACGCGCCACCTATCGGAATATTTTTTCATAATATTGCATTGTCATCGGGGTTATACATGCGTACAAAATTTCAGATTAATCGGTTGACAGGAAGAGGGTGAAATTTGAATTACTAAATTTGACCCAAGAATAAATAATAAATAAATAAAAAAAAAAAACAAACGGGGTGAGCTAAATAAAACCGTTTAATAAAATATTTTTGTTACTGAAAGACCGAAAAATCTGAATTTCAATTTTTTTTGTTGAGACCGAAATATTTATTTTTCTGTTTTTTTTTTTGTCTGTGAAAAACAAAAAATATTTTAAATGTTAACAGTTAAATTCAATCTCTGATACCAGGTAAAACAAACGTCAAGTTTTCGTCGCTATATTAACCACCTGACAATTAAGCAGATTATGACATTTCGTGCTGCCATACTCAATGATAAAAATCCTCCATTAATGGCATTTTTCACTGCTTTGTTTTAAAAATAAATTGTAACCATGGTATTCATAGTAACGAATTTTTTCAATTTGAATTGAAAGAAATTTTTTCAATTTGAAAAAATTACACATCCTGCAGTAAACTTGTTTCACTGCTGAATGATCATTGATGATTCTTCTGAGTACAATTTTTATTATTGTGGTGCAGTGGGTAGAGTGCTCGCCTGCTATGCCAGAGGTCTCGGGTTCAAACCACGGTCCGAGCCAAACAACAAAACAATTTTTCTAATTAGTAAAAATCCAATTATTGGGTTTTTTAAGAGCAGCGGTCACCTCTCGGCAGTGGGCGGCATACCCTCCGAGAGTATTTCTGCCATGAAAAAGCTTCTCAGAAAAAATGCATTCGCCGTTCGGAGCCGGCATAAAACTGTAGGTCCACCCAATTAGTAGGAAAAAAAAAAAGGAGCACACCTCGAATTGGGAGAGAAGCTCGCCCATAAAACTCGTCAGAGTTATAATAGCGCCATTGTATTATTATTATTATTATTTTTTTTTTTTTTTTTTGAAAAAAGCAAACCATTTATATGAAAAATTCAGCAGTCTTTATTTGAAAGTACTCACTGATGCCTCCTCAGTCATAGATGAATTTCATCAGTAATTCATAAAAGATTCATTTCGGATTTTTACTTCGCGGAATATCAGTTTGGCCGTACTACAAATTAGCCCCTTTCCGGTATTCTCGGTGAGTTTTTAATTTAGTTTAGTAGTTACGATCACTTTTAATTTAGGCTTTGTGATCACTCTTGTATATAGTTTGGGGAGGTTTTGGAGAATGATCTATTATAACTCCATATCGTCGCATAAAGTGCAATACCGCGTATCCGCTACCACCCAAATTTTACAGGAGACAGTAAAAAACTGTTTTAATTCAAAACGGATCGGAATTTTGCAAACCCACATCCAAACAAAGGTAGATTTTTGGATTATATTCTTAATCCAAATATCATTTTGGCGAAAATGTGCAGTTATTGGCTTACTTATGTATTTATAAGCGGTGTTGCGTCTTTTATTTTGTTCAATAGTGACGTTAGGTGGTTTTGCAGGCGTACGTAAAAACTTTTCTTCAATAAAGCTATAACTTTGCTTCCATTTCGTGGTTATGAAAGTATAATCAACTTTAGTACATTACAGTACAGTTATAAAGCAATAACACCTATTATTCGCGGTATTGGTTCGAAAAATTTCCTTAAAAAAAGCGGTTTTGAAACTGTGTCATTATTTGGAATTGCGTTGTGTGAATCCCAAATTGTTGCATGAGTGAATGCGGACGGACGCCAGGAGTGTATTTTTGATGAAATCTCATTTTTGGCAAAAATGTCACGCGGTTTTGCACTTTAAACGACGATATGTATGTACACCACCATACCAAGTGAGCATTTCAGTCTATATATGTATGTAGTATGTGGCCGCTGTGGTGCAGTGGGTAGAGTGCTCGCCTGCTATGCCAGAGGTCTCGGGTTCAAACCACGGTCCGAGCCACACAACCAAAAAAATTTTTCTAATTAGTAAAAATCCGATTATTGGATTTTTTAAGAGCAGCGGTCACCTCTCGGCAGTGGGCGGCATACCCTCCGAGAGTATTTCTGCCATGAAAAAGCTTCTCACAAAAAATGCATTCGCCGTTCGGAGCCCGCATAAAACTGTAGGTCCACCCAATTAGTAGGAAAAACAAAAAGGAGCACACCTCGAATTGGGAGAGAAGCTCGGCCATAAAACTCGTCAGAGTTATAATAGCGCCATTGTATTATTATTATATGTATGTATGTATATATGTCCAATCCAATTACAAAAAAATATGTACCCTAGATTTTAACAATATGAGTTGTTTATTTCCGGGGTGCAATAATACCAAATATGGCTGCAACGACGGTGATATAAAATTTTTCCAATTTCCGACGATACTCTTTATTCGCGGAGAGTGGATGAAGATTTGTGGAGTGAGCGAAGAGGAGCTACCGGAAGTTCCATAAATCTGCTCACTAGTGCCCTTTCTCTTTCTGTCCTTTGATTCCTGAAATACCCAAACTTTCAAACAAAAATCTATGCATTCAAAAAATAAAAGTCTGGCATCGCTATACTCCAAAACTGACATAAGATTAAACTTCAAAAATCTGCTTTTTAATCAAAAAGACAGCGTCAAAATGACAATACACATACCTGTATTTTTTATACCATGGGTCTTGTCATCAACTCGAATCTAACTTGTACAGATCATATTAACACAGTTATTGGTAAGGTATACTCCATATTACGCTATCTGCCCCGTTTACACCTCTTCAAATTAGACTGAGTATTCAGTTAATTTTACTTAATAATTTTAATAACTTTTTTAGAGTTAATTTATAACAAGTTGGATTCGCGTTCTGCGTATAAAGTTGAAGTAGATTTCAATCACGTAACTTGTTACGTTTTCGGGTTACGAAGGTTTGATCATATTTCTCAATGAATGTCCAAACTCTTAGGATGTGACATCTTCAACTACCAAAAGGCTAGAAGTGTGGCATTTCTGTTTAAATTAATATCATCAAAATCTCCGTTGTATCTGTACGAGAAACTAGCATTTGCAAGAACACTCAGATCTTGTAATTTGGTTGTACCTAGCTTTAATTTCGTTGACTCTACAAGGCCGTTTTTCGTTAACACCATTCGCATTTGGAATTCAATCCAAGCTAATATAACGAACAACGTGAACAAAAGCAACTATAAGCAAACTCTCTTTGCCTACTTGTCTTAACATCTCTTAACTAAAGCTAAAGTCTTAAACTGATCATTTTAATCCAATAATTTAGTTTATATAGGATTTCAATCAAAGATGCTTAACGAACGAACCGATTTTATTTCGTTTTTATTATTACAAGCTTTTATTTAACTTCACTTTTTGTATGTATGTATGTATGTATGGGTGTATGTCGTGGAAGTTTGCAACGAATATTTAAGATACTTCTAGTTAAGCTAGGTACTTGAAACTTGGAACATAGTTCAGGACCCGAAGACAATGCAATGTGAAATAAAAAAAATCCGATAGATGGCGCTGGTGTCGAGATATTTGTAAAATTCGTATTTACCGACCGAATTTGTTCATATTCGGTAGATGTATTGCCTATGAGAAAGTAAATACATCCGTGGAAAAAAATCCCCGCTAGGTGGCGCTGGTGTCAATATATTTGTATAATTCGTATTTACCCACCGAATTTGTTCATATTCGGTATATATATTGCCTATGAGAAAGTAAATACATCCGTGAAAAAAAATCGCCGCTAGGTGGCGCTGGTGTCAATATATTTGTAAAATTCGTATTTTCCGACCGAATTTGTTCATATTCGGTATATATATTGCCTATGAGAAAGTATATACATCCGTGGAAAAAATCGCCGCTAGGTGGCGCTGGTGTCAAGATATTTGTAAAATTCGTATTTACCAACCGAATTTGTTCATATTCGGTATATATATTGCCTATGAGAAAGTAAATATGTACATCTGTAAAAAAAAATCGCCGCTAGGTGGCGCTATTGTCAAGATATTTAGAAAATTAGTATTGATGAACCAATTTTGTTCCTATTTTGAACACGCATTATCTACAAAAAATAGAGAAAATCCGTAATAAAATTTTGCCGATAAATGACGTAGGTGTCGACATATTGATGTAAGTTTTATGAATAACGGAACAGTAGCAGAAAAAACTTTAAACACGGAAAAATGCCGACAATCTTGAAACATTGGAAGCGTTAGCAATAAACAAAGTTATAAGGCCGGTCTATTGATTAAGATTAATCTGCGTAAGTAAAAAAACTAACAAGAGAGATTCTAAAAAACACAGATACGACGCCAACATACATATGTAGGTAAGATTGCACGAAGTAATCTATTCATAAAAGAGTATAGTAAAACCACTTAAAAGACTCCACAGTAATTGGATAATAAAAAATCTGGCTGAGCAGAAACCATCAAAATGTTAAACATTGTGCACATAGTGCAGTGTTGGACTATATTGATAGTGGGAGTGTTGACAATTATTAGATGTAATATGCATTGTAAAACTAAAAAGGCAAAAATAAAACAAAGTAAAAAGAAAATTTTAAAAAGCTTTTATTTAATATTAATATAAAAATTTACTAAAAAGGAAAAAAATAAATTTTTAATATCTTTGAACAAGATTTATATTAGTCCTTAGTTCATTTGGATCTTAATTTCAATCTAATCATACATTTAACGTATTTCTTCAAGGCATTTCTTCATATGTATCAACATAAATAAAAGCGCGGGTACTCATTATATATTCATGTTATAAAACAGTATTGGTGAAATGGAAGGAAGCGATAAAAACTTTAAATTCCAATTACGTAAGATATGCGTTACGTAAAAAGCACAGACGCTATTATTTATGTTGATACATATAAAGAAATGCTTTGAAGAAATACGTTAAATGTATGCTAAGATTGAAATTAAGATCCAAATGAACTAAGGACTAATATAAATCTTGTTCAAAAATATTAAAAATTTATTTTTTTCCTTTTTAGTAAATTTTTATATTAATATTAAATAAAAGCTTTTTAAAATTTTTTTTTTACTTTGTTTTATTTTAATTCACAATGCTAAATTATCAAAATGGTTTTCTTTCGTTAATTCGCACTGCCAAATTATCAAAACCATTTCGTTTCGATGATCTACAAAACTAATACCATGTCGCCACATAACGTGTTTCGCTCTTTTTTTTTGCATTTTCTCTCTCAATCTTGTTTCGACACGGAAACCAGTGCCGAAACTCGCCGATTTCCATACAAATTTCTGAGAGCGAGTGAAGATTGAAACACTGTTTCATTCTGAATCATCTTGCCAACCTCGATGATATCGATGTCTTCTCTAATTTTGTATCGAAAATCTATCGAAATCTCACACAGACCAAAACAAAAACGCAAAATATAAGCAAACATACAAACATTTAAGAAGAGCAAGAAAGAGAAATGTTAAACTGAATCACGATCAGCCACGTGGAGACGGCTTATTGAGCGAGATGTTTTGCTACATGTTTCTCTGGTGAATCAAGTTATGTGGAGACGGGCTTTAAATTATCAAAATGCAACCGGCAACGTTGAAACGAAGCAAATCAAAAAAAGATTGTCTGCACGAGGCGCATACATACATACACAGCTGTCACTCAAATTGTAGCAGTTCGTGTGCATATGCATATATGTATGTTTGTGAGTATTCGGCCGATTGTTCACGACGGCATTGCGAGCTCTCTAATACAGGGATTATCACACTAATACTTTAAAACATTGTGCATGTGTTAAAAGCACAAAAGCTCTTGGCTACACCCAAAAGAAACTCAATCATTGTCGAAAACTAAAATTCTTAAATTGCAAATGGATAGTATTTTTATTATTAACTTCACAAAAAACCACAAAAAAAAAAATTAAATAAAAAAATATGAGACGAAATGCAAAATCATGATTCCTAATAAAAATATTACGTAAAAAAATCCAAACAAAAAAACCACCCCCAACACACAATCATTTCCAAGCATTCAGAGACTGCTCGAGCAACACAACATGCTAGCTCAACAGCTCAATGCTGACTGAATAGAAATTTGCAAAATTTTTGTGCGTGAACGAAGTGCTTTGACTTATCGGTGTGAGGCTGTCGGTGTGAAAGCTATAAAAAGCTCCCGCACCAGGGATGCCACTTTTGGGCTTTTCCTACCAAAACTGGTAGGTTTTAATCCTTTTGGTAGGTTGGTAGGACGATTTAAATTTTGGTAGGTTTTTGCCTTCGTTCAACCAACATCACTGATTTGGTACATTTGGTCACTTTGCCACAACACTGTTGAGAAAACGTGTCTTCTCAGTAGAGTTTTGTCATAAAATAGAAACGTTTTCTTTGAGCTTCATATAAACTTGCCCCCCACAGACACAACTGGAGGAAATTGAAAACAGAAAGGCATCTGACATTTTACGCTATATGAAGCAAACAAGGTGGTTCGTCTACATGGTGTGTAATAAAGAGCTCCATTTGGTATAACAACAAGCCATTAGGCCTACCCAGGTAGTAAATGTGTTTACTGTACCAAGTGGAAACAATGTCCGCTATTTCCCTAGATAAATCTTCTTACGTTTCCTTCGGGATCAGTTGCTTGCCCTCATTATTCCTCAAATGTTATTCCACAAAATGTAAATGCTGATTTCCTCGGCACTGGACTAGCGGTGGCAGCCACTAATACCCAATCCAACCTTGTCCGAATATCATTTAACGCCAACTCAAGGTTTTGTTTATCTGGAAACTGCTGCTTTCTCCCCTTTTCCTACACATTTTTATCACTAATTCTAAAATTAAGTGAAATTTGTACAAATAATAAAATACTAAAGTTAAAAAAAAAAAATAAATAAAATGAAGTTTTTTTTTATTTTAAGCGGTGTCCGGTTATTGCAGGGTGGTCGGTTACTGGCACAGTCACCCTAAATGAATTTGTTAAATATGGTTAAATCTCACATTAAAAAAAAATTGGTAGGCTCGAAGCCATTTTGTTAGTTTTTTGGTAGGAAAAAAATTTTCTTAGTGGCATCCCTGCCCCGCACCCGTGCATAGGAAAATCAAACTCTGCTCTAATACCATTTCTCCACATAACGTGTTTCTCTCTTTCTTTCTGCATTTTCTCTCTCAATCTTGTTTCGACACTGAAACCAGTGCCGAAACTCGCCAATTTCCATACAAATTTCTGAGAGCGAGTGAATATTGAAACACTGTTTCATTCTGAATCATCTTGCCAACCTCGATGATATCGATGTCTTCTCTAATTTTGTATCGAAAATCTATCGAAATCTCACACAGACCAAAACAAAAACGCAAAATATAAGCAAACATACAAACATTTAGGAAGAACTAGAAAGAGAAATGTTAAACTGAATCACGATCAGCCACGTGGAGACGGGTTATTTAGTGAGATGTTTTGCTACATGTTTTGTTGGCGAAACAAGTTATGTGGAGACAGGCTTTAATTTTGTATCGAAAATCTATCGAAATTTCACACAGACCAAAACAAAAACGCAAAATATAAGCAAACATACAAATATTTAAGAAGAGCAAGAAAGAGAAATGTTAAACTGAATCACGATCAGCCACGTGGAGACGGGTTATAAGCATTTCAACGTTATAAATTTGGTTATGATAACGCTAATTATCGAAAACGGTAAAAACCTAAATAGTTTCAACGGAAACGATTGCTTTTTTTGGTAAACGATAATATTAACGTTACGATGCATCCTTAGTTTCAATATATTTTAAGTACTGTCAATTTTTGTTAACTATTTTTAAAGTTATGTCTTAATGTGTTTATTGCAGGGACCGGGAGTTTTATGCCTTTTATAATAAAACACCAAAGAAAAAATTTATATTTGGAGGAATATTTTATTTGGACAAAAATAATCAATCAACTTGGAGTATTATTTTTTAAAGACAGCGATAAAATAAAGAGTTGGTGTTTTATTTTTTACCACCAGCGATAAAATGAATACTTGGTGTTTTATTTTTTAGCTCCATCGATAAAACAAAAACCTGAAGTTTTATTTTTTAACTCCAAAATAAAACTCCAGGGCCAATAACTAGCGAACCCCTTAACCGAATTGCATAAATTTGGTATCAGATGAAAGGTAATTCAGTAAGCTTTTTAATGGTACCACCCATGCCAAGGTTACCACTCAAACCAAGGTTTCCACCTATTTTTTTAATTTTTTCAATTTAGTATAAGCGGCACCATTCAAAAGCTTACTGAATTACCTTTCATCTGATACCAAATTTATGCAATTCGGTTAAGGGGTTCGCTAGTTATTGGCCCTGGAGTTTTATTTTGGAGTTAAAAAATAAAACTCCAGGTTTTAGTTTTATCGATGGAGCTACAAAATAAAACCCCAAGTATTTATTTTATCGCTGGTGCTAAAAAATAAAACACCAAATTTGTATTTAATCGCTGCCGTTAAAAAATAAAACGCCATATTTTTAACACGCTTTTATTAGTTTCACCTGTATGTATGTATGTATGTATGTGTGTAAACAAGTTACGTATACGCAGTGTAGTTCACTGTATGTTTGCTTGTACCAGCTTGAACGCATTTATGTAGCCGAGTCCTTTTTGCATTGCATAAGTTAAAGCAAAAGCGTGTGTATTCATACAATGAATGGGAGTTTTTCAGTGTGAGATGTTCTTATTATTTTATAGCTGGTGTTTTTTTAAAAAAATCAGTAAAATTAATAGGTTATTGATCCTGGAGGTCCTGGGATGAAAGTAAAGTTAATAATTTTTCCCAAGGACACAATCTAGCACTGGAGTTTTATAGCATCGAGAAAAATAATAATTTTTATTTTCGGTCCCTGGTTTATTGTAATGTTTGCCATTATTTATATATATGTTTTTTTTTTTGTAATAATATTATAATACCATCTTTTGTACCATATATATATGTTAGTGATGGGCGAGTCCGAGATGTTTTATTCGATTCTCTAGATTGTTGAAACATCTCGAATGCTCTCGATGGTCTTCATTCGTATTCGAGTCAAGTCGTAAATGGCCGTCAGTCGAAACAATCGCTAAAACATCTCGGACTCGCCAATGATTCCTCTCGTTTTCAAAGCAACCCTACATTTCGGACTCGCTGCAAAAAATACATAACATTTGTTGTTGCCGCTTGAATATCAAAATTGCTTAAAAAAGTACACAGTGGTACGAATCTATTGCCGTTGTTACTGCTCGTAAAATTAATTTGTTTCGTAAGCGTCTCACTTCAGAAAATTTATTAATGTTTAAATAATTAATTGTATTTATTAAGCACGACACTCTTTAATTGTGATTGCAAAAATGCAGCGTCTATATATAGCATATTTTTCAATTTGGTTCATTTATTTACATATGTATTTGCCATTAACAATCCTACTTTCTTCATCAACAACACTCATTCAGTTTATTTTATCAACTAAAACAAATCATCAAAACAACAGCCGACTCGCCGAATCGGAACAATCGCAAAAACATCTCGGTTGTGCAGTCGAGATGTCATCGAAACAACCTCCGACTCGCTGACTCGGAACAATCGCAAAAACATCTCGATTGTGTAGTCGAGGAGCGAGTCAACTTTTGACTCGATTGTGATTTTGATACGATGGCGATTCTCTCGATTGTCTAAACATCTCGGACTCGCCCATCACTAACATATGTATGTTATTTTATAATTCCTGTACTACAAAAGATATTATATCGTCGGTCTCCTGCCAGAAAAACGAATGTGAAATTTTTTCTAAGAGCGATGTCTGCTCTTTATCGGGTATATATTGATATAATAACAATTAATATTTGTATATATGCTTATGTACATACAAGTATATATTATGTACATATGTATGTTTACACAAGAATTTATACCAATATTAATTGTTATTACATCAATATATACCCGATAAAAAGCAGACATCGCTCTTAGAAACAATTTCACATTCGTGTTTCTGGCAGAAGACCGACGATATCTTACGGTACTAATATATACTTCAATAAATGCAATGAAATGAAATTAAATTTTTGCAATGAAAAAGCTTTTCACAATGCATTCGCCGTTCGGAGCCGGCATAAAACTGTAGGTCCACCCAATTTGTTGGAAAAACAAAAATTTAAAGAGCATGCCTCAAATTGGGATACCTCAGCCATAAATCTCGTCAGAGGTTTAAAAACGCGCCAGTGTATTATATTATATATTTGAATTTGGTAGGATTCCTGTGCCTAGTAATAAAAGTCAAAGTTGTTTCTTTTAGATTTACTTATCACAGTTCGGTTACCTGCCTGCTTCAGCACGTAATCCTGCCAATGGCGGTCTGCTCGACGCAAATACTTGGACAAAAGCGGTGCAAGATTTCCAAAGTTTCGCAGGATTAAATATAACCGGAGACTTGGATGAGGAAACTTTAGAGCTTATGTCACTACCACGCTGCGGTGTGCGTGATAAAGTTGGGTTTGGAGCCGACAGTCGCTCGAAACGTTATGCTCTGCAAGGAAGCCGCTGGCGAGTTAAGACGCTAACTTACAAAATTTCTAAATATCCAAAACGACTGAATCGAATCGATGTTGATGCCGAAGTAGCTCGTGCTTTTAGCGTATGGAGTGACTTCACAGATTTATCATTCACTCCAAAAACTTCTGGACCAGTACATATCGAGATAAAGTAAGTGCAAAGTTCTTCTTAAAAGTTAAGCTAATGGGGGGACATAAATTTCAAGAGACTCTTGCGAATACATTCGAATGTACCTACATATACATTTACAGATTTGTTGAAAGCGAACATGGCGACGGCGATGCATTTGATGGCGTTGGTGGTACCTTGGCTCATGCATTCTTCCCTGTCTTTGGAGGTGATGCGCATTTCGATGATGCCGAATTATGGACAATTGGCTCACCTCGTGGAACAAATCTTTTTCAAGTGGCTGCTCATGAATTCGGACATTCACTCGGGTTATCCCATTCCGATGTACGTTCAGCATTGATGGCACCATTTTATCGTGGTTTCGATCCGGTTTTCAAACTCGACTCTGACGATGTTTTAGCTATTCAAGCTCTATATGGCAAAAAAACTTTTGGTATGTCAGATCGTGGTGGATTCCCAAAAACAACGCAAAGACCAGCTTATGCACCTCCAAAACTACCTCGAGACGATTTCATATGTAAAGATCCAAAGGTTGATGCCTTATTTAACTCAGCTGATGGACAAACATATGCTTTTAAAGGCACTAAATACTACAGACTTACTGAAAACTCTATTGCAGATGGTTATCCCAAGCTCATTTCGGAAGGCTGGCCCAGCTTGCCAGGTGAGACCCAAATTTATTTAAGAAAGAACTAGTTTTTTGTCTAAATTTTTATAACATATTAAATTAGGTGACATTGATGCAGCATTTACATACAAGAATGGCAAGACATACTTTTTCAAGGGTACGAAATATTGGCGATACAATGGACGACAAATAGATGGGGATTATCCGAAGGAAATAAGTGAAGGTTTTACCGGCATACCGGACCATTTAGATGCTGCTATGGTATGGGGTGGGAATGGAAAGATTTACTTCTACAAGGGTAGTAAATTTTGGCGATTTGACCCGCTTAAACGACCACCAGTAAAATCCAGTTATCCGAAACCCATTTCGAACTGGGAAGGCTTGCCAAATAATATTGATGCTGCGTTGCAGTACACAAATGGTTACACATACTTCTTTAAAGGAGACAAATATTATAGATTCAACGATAGAACATTTTCGGTAAGTTTACTTAAAGTGCTTAATATGTATATTTAAATGTTACTTGAAAGCGTTTTTGAGTGCTTAGCATGAAATTTATTTAATTAAATTTTGTATTGTTGGAGCTAAGTGGAAAAACAATTCAACAACTATTCACAGCGAAGGTTGAGTCAAAGAACGTAAATTATATAAGAAGAGAATGTTCGTTAGTTTGGACGAGTTCGATAAAATCGACCTGAAATTTCAATCCAGTATGCGCGAGTTGCCTCACACTATTTTTCGCGTTCCAAATTCGCTTGACTTTTTTAATTTTTTTTTTTCGCCGCGAATAAGTAATAAGTACAAAAAGTGGGCGTGGCCGTCAACCGACTTTTCGTCCAAACATTTGCCTAAGTAATTCGATCACGTATACCAAATTTCATCGATATATCTGCTACGGTTTCTGAGTTATGGCTTATAAAACTTTCAATGTTTGCCCTTCAATAAGTGGGCGTAGCACCGCTCATTTTCCCAAATTTCAGCAAATTTATTCATAAGGGGCTGAGCTCAATACGTGTTTGAAATTTTATCACTCCAGCTATATTAGTGGCTGAGATACCAAATTTGCGATTTTTTCTATATAGGAAAAGTGGGCGTGGTCATGGTCCGATTTCGCCTATTTTCAGTACCAACCGTCTCAGTCTGGATACCAACTTACATTTCAAACTTCATCAAAATATCTCAATTTTTGCGCGAGTTAGAGTGCGCACAGACGGACGGACATGGCTCAATCGATTTCTCTTTTCACCTTGATTATTTTAATATGATAAGTCCATATCTATCTCGATTATTTCATTCTGTTACAATCAACCGTTATGAAATCAAAATTATAATACTCTGTGTACTAGTACGAGTACAGCTGACTATAAAAATGAATGCCAAATATGGATTCCCCGACCACAAAACCCCCAGATACACATTTTGGTTAGTCACTTGTTGAAAAAACTACAAAATTTTCAGCTTTATACACTTGAAAAATATTGACCGCAAAAAGCGCTGGCTCGAAATTCATATTAGACATATGGTTCCTGGGGTAAAAATGCTTAAAATGATCCAAATTTTCACAATCGCGATGAGCCCCTGTTAATTTTTTTGGACCCCTACAAATCAACCCGCTCTAATGTATACATACATATGTCTTGGGGTTATGATTCTTTTACACTTTTTTGAACTTTGTTTTTCCTGTGGTGGCAAAATATGAGATTTCTGCTACTTATTACATTTCTGATGTTATTTTTTTTTCGATTTAAAAAAAAAACCTCCCCCGTAAAATCGAATTTCTTTTAGTCTTTATTGCAGGGCAAAACTCAAAAAATGCCAAAGCTAACCGAAATCGCTTCTTTCCTACCAATTTCAACCGGAAATTTTACTTTAATGAAATTTTAAATATTCTTAAGCTACGGTCACACGATATGTACCTACATTTGGCACAAAATATGTCAAATTCATATGGAAATCAAAGTGACAAAGGAGGTCTATTTGTAAATATAACTCTTTAAATTGAAGAATTTAAAACTGCTTTGAACTATTTTACTTTGCTTCCCATACAAACTTAATTTTTCATGCAGAATATCTCTAAACTTGTTTAAGGTAGGGACTTGGAAATTGGTGTGGAGATAAACGATAACAATTCGATATTAATGCAAAATAATTGGAGTTATACGAAAAGGGGGCGTGGCACCTCCCATACAAACTTAATTTTTCATGTTGAATATCTCTAAAATTCTTTAAGTTAGGGACTTGGAAATTGGTGTGGAGATAAACGATAACAATTCGATATTAACGCAAAATAATTGGAGTTATACGAAAAGGGGGCGTGGCACCTCCCATACATACTTAGTGTTGGAAGCTGAATATATCAGAAAGAATAAATGGCATGATCCTGAAAATTCCTATAGAACTAATTGATATTAAAACCACTCTCACGTATAAAAGTGGGGGTTATCGAAAAAGGGGCGTGGCACCTCCCATACACACTTAATTTTTTAAGCTGAATATCTCTAAAGGAGTTCAAGGTAAGGACAGTGTATATCCAAATATCGCTCAAAATTATGGTAACTACGAATGGTTAGCCGCACGCGCAATTTTAGCAGCAAACAAGTAAAAGCGCGGCTGTCTTCGGCCGTACCGAAGACTTCATACCTTTCATGAGTGGGGAAATGAAAAGCTACCTATGTATGTACATAGCCGGATTAAGTTTAATTTATAATTTTAATTTTGTGGGTTATTTATGGAAAGATGTATTAGAAAAAAATGGTGTCTTGACTATTTAAATGGAGGAGTTATACACCAAAATGTCCATATCTGAACAATCGGTTGTATGGGAGCTATATGTTATAATCGTCCGATCTTGACAATTTTCGGTAACCCCGTTTGGGCCAATTTGGGTACAAATACTTCAAAATTTCACGCCGTTAGCTGTTAAAATGGAGGAGTTATACACCAAAATGTCCATATCTGAACAATCGGTTGTATGGGAGCTATATGTTATAATGGTTCGATCTTGACAATTTTCGGTAACCCCGTTTGGGCCCATTTGGGTACAAATACTTCAAAATTTCACGCCGTTAGCTGTTAAAATGGAGGAGTTATACACCAAAATGTCCATATCTGAACAATCGGTTGTATGGGAGCTATATGTTATAAAGGTCCGATCTTGACAATTTTCGGTAACCCCATTTGGGCCCATTTGGGTACAAATACTTCAAAATTTCACGCCGTTAGCTGTAAAAATGGAGGAGTTATACACCAAAATGTCCATATCTGAACAATCGGTTGTAGGGGAGCTATATGTTATAGTGGTCCGATCTTGAAAATTTTCGGTAAACCTATTTGGGCCCATATGGGTACAAATACTTCAAAATTTTACGCCGTTAGCTGTTAAAATGGAGGAGTTATACACCAAAATGTCCATATCTGAACAATCGGTTGTAGGGGAGCTATATGCTATAGTGGTCCGATCTTGACAATTTTCGGTAACCCCGTTTGGGCCCATTTGGGTACAAATACTTCAAAATTTCACGCCGTTAGCTGTTAAAATGGAGGAGTTATACACCAAAATGTCCATATCTGAACAATCGGTTGTATGGGAGCTATATGTTATAATGGTCCGATCTTGACAATTTTCGGTAACCCCATTTGGGTACAAATACTTCAAAATTTCACCGCGTTAGCTGTAAAAATGGAGGAGTTATACACCAAAATGTCCATATCTGAACAATCGGTTGTAGGGGAGCTATATGTTATAGTGGTCCGATCTTGACAATTTTCGGTAAACCTGTTTGGGCCCATATGGGTACAAATACTTCAAAATTTCACGCCGTTAGCTGTTAAAATGGAGGAGTTATACACCAAAATGTCCATATCTGAATAATCGGATGTTGTGGAACTATATGTTATAGTGGTCCGATCTTGACAATTTTCGGTAACCTTGTTTGGGCCAAAATGGGCACGTCTACTTCAAAGTTTCATGTCCTTAGCTGTTTAAATGGGGAAGCTATGCACAAATTACATCCAAAAATTTCATGTGTATCTGAATAATCGGTTGTTTTCTATATGTTATAGTGGTCCGATTCGGCCGGTTCCGACAAATGATCAGCTGCATATAACAACATACCTGTATTCCGAATTTCATTCAGATATCTCAAAAACTGAGGAACTAGTTTGCGTTCACACAGACGGACGGACGGACAGACGGACATGGCTTAATCGACTCAGCTCGTGATTCTGATCATATCGGTATATATTTTGGTGGGTCCCCCACGCTTCCTTCTGGTACTTTCGACAAAAAATTTTTTGGCACTAAGTTATAATACCATTTCATTCTCATGAAAGGTATAAAAATATTGATGTCAACGACTTGAATTGGACGATTCAAAATCAAATTCCGGGAGATCTGCGTTCTTATAAATCCATTGATCGCGTTGAAAATGAAGACGAAGTAGTAAATTACCCAGTGGAGTTATTAAACTCTCTGGATTTGCCTGCAATGCCTCCTCATCATTTGCGTCTCAAAGTTTGGTCTGTTGTTATTATGCTACACAATCTTCATTCTCCCAAACTGCGCAATGGTACACGACTGATTGTTACGAAGCTAATGGACAATTTAATAGTGGCAAGCATTTTGAAATGCCCGTTCAAGGGAGAGGAATGCTTACTTCCCCGGATTGCCTTATCTTCAACAGATTTTCGCTTCTAATTCAAACGTATGCAGTTCCCAGTGAAACTTGCATTTGTGTTGCCAATTAACAAGTCAAAAGGGCAGTCGTTGGAAGTATGCGGCATAAACCTAGAAATGTCATGCTTTTCACATGGTCAGCTCTATGTGGCGTGTTCCCGTGTTGGAAAACCATCCTCGCTATTTATTTACGCTCCGGGACAGAAAACTAAAAATGTTGTGTATCGTGCAGCCTTAAACTGAATACTAAAATTAAATATTTTTGAAGTTGTATATACAGTGAAGTAGTGAAAAATCGTTAATTTTCTATTAAAAATAATACCGGTGTAATAACAATTTTTGAAATGAAATTAATAAAAAAAAATCTATTTTAGGCAGAACGAAGTTTGCCGGGTCAGCTAGTTATGTATAAAAAAAAGAAAAAATGTGTGTACCTGAAATACACAAGCACACACATGTACATGTACATTTTTTAAGCACATGGCACATGTACAATGTATTTTTTGTTTATAAAAATATACAAAGCATATGTGCCTGTACTGTGCTATTTGTGGAAATACGTACCCTGCCCCCACTTTGAAATTAAAAAAAGGTCTTAAAAATGCAAAAAGTAAAAAAAAATTATTATTTTCAATTTTAATTTTTATAGTACTTTGGAATAAGCGGAAAAATCCAATTAGCTCATAAGCGATGATAGATGTGATAGCTATTTCGAAGAAAAAACACTTTCTGCATCATCAGACATCTTTTCGGGAGCATACCAGGCTTTGAACCTACGCTCCAACCATCAGTAGTCGAATATTAGCGAAACGCTAAGCACCGCGGCTACCGATGGCCCTGCTGAGCTGTGAAGCTGCACCCCCATTTTGACATATAAAAAAAACCCTTCAAAATTGGAGCACAAACATTTTTTTTTGTGGAGCAAATTAGCGCATAAATAGCAGGGTAAGGTGGGGTGCCTTTGACACCTTTTTTTTGAAGCCTCATATCTCAGACATTTTTGGGGAAAACTAAGGTTTTAACAATTGACAATAACTATTCATTATTTATCTCAATATTTTAGTAGCTAATGAGTTATAAAAAAGCACGTAAATACCCTTTTCAGATACTTTTTTAAAAAAGCCATTTTGTCAAATGTGCCCCGTGGTTGGGGTACCTGTGACTTGAATAGGGGCACATTTGACCATCACAATGTAAACTAAATTTTATTAATTTTTAACTTAAAAAACGAGGCATTATGTCATAAAACAAAATTAAAGTTTTTATTTAAACAGTATAATAATATTATATCAATAAGCGAAAATATATGGTAAATTCACTAGCTCTTTTAATGCTGTGCGTTGTAAATTAAATGTGTATTAGAACACAACACCTGTGGTAGGTATGTTGTATTGTATTTTGTTATCAGATGCTTACTAAAATTTTAATATGAAAAATACCAAGCAAAAGTGAAAAAAGTAACATTATAAAAATATAAATGATAAAAAACTTGAACAAATCAAAAAATAAAAATAAAATCGAATAGGAAACTCAATAAACATAGGCTGCGTTGTTGTATTGATGTTATTCTAATTTTTATGGGAAAAACTAACCCTGCTGATACAATTGTTGTAAACCTATACCACTTTATAACGTTATACTACTTTAAAAGAGTTTGGGAATTACCCAATGGATATTTGAAAAATTTATTATATCGAATTAATATTTTATACGGCATCGAGATGTTCTAGATGGGTTGTTTTGGCAGGTTTAGCTTTCTTAGAGGCACATAAACCTTTAATTGGTCTTATTATTTTATTTGACATTCGTCAAAGGCACCCCAAACTGTAAAGTCAAATGTACCCCAAATGACTTTGTCCAAAATAATCATCACAAAAATTTTTTTTTTCTTTCAAAACATTGAATAATTAAGATTTATTTTCAATATTTACGCCCTTATTTTACAAAACGCCGTGACTCGTTGCGTCGCAGTCACTCACGTTCACTCACTTTCACCTTCACCTAAAAGTTGGTATTTTATAAGCTTTTACGTTTTTTCGTTCGCTCCGTTGCGTAGTCACGACGATTGTCAAACGCTTTACGTAGCCTATTTACCACTTTTCTGGTTTTCTTCATTTCCTTAGTAATTTTTGGTGTGTTTTTTTTTAATCGAACTGTTTTATTGATTGGTTAACCCTGGAAAATTGGCAGCTTGCAACCCAATAAACATTTTTTTTTTTTTTTTCATTTTCAATTTGAGGTTCATTTGAGGCACATTTTTAGTATGGGATTTCGGGCTGATTCTCAATTTGATAGATTTCATTTTCTCCAATTTCAAAGTTGGTACGAAAGGGAATGCAATCAATAGATGTATGTATGTATTACATATTTGTACTCTAGAGTACAGAAAAATTGAGGGATAGGGAGAGAGTTTGTGTTATGAGCGCAGAAATGGAATGGAATAAATAGATGTATGTATTAGAGCCCTAGATACCCGGGTATCGAGAAATTCGATCTGATCGTTTTTGTTCAAATGCCCGTACAAACATTCGAGCATTCGAGCTTACAAACAAAAAAATGTGTATGGGAAAAGCAAAAATAAAAAAACTACATATAAAAAAAAAAAATAATAAACAAAAGAAAAAAAAATTCAAAATACCCGAATTGTTCAAATGCCCGTACAAACATACGGGTAATAAACAAACAAACAAACAACTGTTCGAGCATTTGAACAACAATTGTTCGGGCTACACGAAAATGTTAAAAAAAAATCGAGAGCTCTAATATGTACATATCGTCGTACCATACGAAATCTAGCATATTTAAAATTTCTGGCGAAAGCTATCAATAAAAAAATTCTGTACGAAAAGTAACAAGTTCGACTTTTGGCCGACGAAAAATAATAAAATCGACTTTTGGCTGACGAAAAGTATCAGTAATTATATACTGTTTTTACATTGAAATTGTTGTTGTTTAAACAAAATTGATAGTTTTCGTCAGCCAAAAGTCGATTTTGTTGTTTTTCGTCGGCCAAAAGTCGAACTTGTTATTTTTCGTCAGCCAAAAGTCGAACTTGTTACTTTTCGTCAGTCACAAAAAAACGTATGTTAGTTTTCGTATGGTACGACGATATGTATTACATATTTGTACTCTGATGTGATGTTTTTCATTTACCCGTGCGGGTGAATTTCGCCTGTGCCTTTTGTACAGTCATACATACATATGAGAAACAAACTATGTTTTTAATAAAGTTTGTGTAACTTCACAAAAAGCAACAAACAAATAAAATAAGAGTAAGAAATACGGAATCATTATTACACACAATCATTTTCAACTATCATAATTTCAACCGCTAAGAGACTGCTCACGTAAAACAACGAACGCTGATTGAAATTTGCAAACATAGGTACAAAATTTCTTCGTTCCTTGAAACCTTGACATGATGAAATTCGTGAAATGGTACAAAATGCGAAACAATTTTTTTTTCAAATGTGTTGTAAGTTATTCTAAAACTGATAAACAATGTTTCATGAACACTTGAAAATATGTTTATTTTCAAATTATATACATATATGCTGATTCTGAAATTTAGAAACAATATTTTCTCAACGTTTTAGAATTTCTTTTTCAGTGTTTAATGGGAAGTCAACAAAAATAAAAAAAGTATTTGTTGACATTGTGTGTAAATACATACATACGTGTTTTGTTTAGTTTGTTTTTTTGAATAAAATATAAATAATTGAATTGAAATTGAAATAAATAAATAAATAAATATATGTACGTGTTATCCAATGTTAAAAAATGCATTTGTGTGTTCGCGTGTGTTCAAGAAGCAAGACAAAAGTTATAACGTTTTTATTGATAACTTATTATTTAAATCAAATAAAAAATTAGTTCAGCATCATATTCGGGTTCGCGAGATTGAAACGTGTCGATTGATACCCCGTTTTTTTTTTAATTGGCTAATTTTAGCCGTTGCAAATTAAACCATATCGAATGCTCACTCGAACAAAAGGAAGTGACTCTTTTGACAGTTAAAGTGAGCGTTTTCGTCACTTTGCGTTTTATAAAATACCAAAAACGTAACATACTCACCAGAAAACGTAACACATTCACTTCGAGTCACCTAAAGTCACTTTCAGTCACCTAAAGAGATACAAAATACGAACACGACAAAAAGTGACTCTGGGTGACTCGTTGCGTCGCGTTGCGTTTTGCAAAATAAGGCCCTTAAGCTTCGAAGCTGGTTCTCACTCATTTAAAAAAATCTTAGTTTAACTTGTCAAAACGCTTACGTGGCACTACACAAAAATTACATCAGTTAACGGAAAATCATCGAGTCATGTGTTACTTCGCTAAGCATTAAAGCAGAGCTGCCAAATTAGGTATACACATGTGTTAGTGTATAAGGCTGCATTCAATTCTATTTTTGCGAAGTTTTTATAACGTTTTTGCACCCAAAATGGCAGTCAACGGTGCCCCAAAGTCAAAAGGACCCCACTTTACCCCACATAATTCCAGCCTCTTAATTTTCAAATCAATTGAATGTGGGTCCAGCTCCACTGGAATATTATTATTTATTAAAGACCATAATTTTTTTGTACATTAGTATTTGATAACATACACACATATTTATAATATAAATATACATACATACATACATACATATATAAAACGATTCCTTATTAAACAGGTCGATACAGCGAATCCTCCGTTCCCGCGACCATCTGCCCATTGGTGGTTCGGTTGTAAAAATGTGCCATCGTCAACAGGTAATATAATTGAAAATTCCGAAGATCCAGATTTGCAGTCGGCATACAACAATGACGAAAACGATGAATCTATACTATTCGATGCAGGTGAGTGGAACCGACCTAGCAGTGCATTGTGAGAATGAAAGAACCTCTCAAAAATTTAACAAAATATTCGATAACTAAATACTTATACGACTGCTATTTGAAAGTTGCATACTTTTTAAGCCAAACAAAATTAAGATCTCTCATTAGCTGAACAAATGTTTAATTTATCTCTAATCTTATGAAATGGGTCAATGTATAAATTTGTTATCTTCCAATATGTACTTTAATTACTTGTATTTATATGTTCTGTGTATGGAACCATATTTAAATATAGCACTTTCGAAATTCAAAGGACTTGCTGGATTGTTAGAACATCTTTTTTAAATTAATGTAACACTTGCATTACTAAATATTCCAATTATTAAGAGTTAAACTAACCTGGTGTTTGAAGCATGTTAATAATGCTTGCTTTTCTGTAAATAAAATCATCGAAAAATCTTCATTCATCACTTACACTTTCGAATACGGATTATACTCCTTTAACATAGGAATGCCAATGGCGGTAACGGCTTACAATATGGTAGACGGTACTGCATTATAAAATCACTACTAATATTGGAATAAGCTATTACAAGTAATTGGATATATGGATATCGTATATGTTATTTTCATTAATTTTCTCTCTTTTTAATATTTACGTAATCTTTTTAATAACACTGTGCATGAACCAAAAATCAACAAAGAAGAGACAAGCTAAGGACATGAAATTTTGCAGTATTTGTACCCATATTGTTCAAAATACTCGTAATGTTAATGTTAGCCATATGCTATAGTGGTCCAATCTTGACAATTTGTCTATATCTGAACAATCAGTTGTATGGCAGCTATATGTTATAGTTGTCCGATTTGACCGATTCCGACAAATGATCAATTGTATGTACACTCTAAAAACTGCGTGTAAATATGCTACCAAAATATATGTAATTTTTAGTTGAAAATTACATTTCTTTCGTAGATTTACACTACACTCTAAAAACTGCGTGTAAATATGCTACCAAAATATATGTAATTTTTAGTTGAAAATTACATTTTTTTCGTAGATTTACACTACAAGTGTGTAATTTACAGTTCTAAACGAAATTTTACGCACTTTTCAGCAAAAGTGAGCATATCATGCGATTTTACACGCATTTTGGATTAAAATTGCATACAGAAATTGTAATTTCAAATCTCGTGCGCGAAATTACAATTGAGTCGGGTAAAATTACATAGTAAATTGGTAATTTTGTTTAACTTATATGCGAAATTATAATTTATTACTCGATTGGTGTTTAGATTTAAAGTTTGTTTGTGTAGGCTTTACACTTTTATTGTTTAAATTTAAACAGCTTATCTGTTGAATTTTTCAGTGTGCGATTTTGCGCATAATAAGGTAGGAAAAAAGTAACCTACCTTTTTGTATGCAAAATTACACGAAAATTTCTAAGAGTGTACAACTGTGTAATTTACAGTTCTAAACGAAATTTTACGCACTTTTCAGCAAAAGTGAGCATATCATGCGATTTTACACGCATTTTGGATTAAAATTGCATACAGAAATTGTAATTTCAAATCTCGTGCGCGAAATTACAATTGAGTGGAGTAAAATTACATAGTGAATTTGTAATTTTGTTTAACTTATATGCGAAATTACAATTTATTACTCGATTGGTGTTTAGATTTAAAGTTTGTTTGTGTAGGCTTTACACTTTTATTGTTTAAATTTAAACAGCTTATCTGTTGAATTTTTCAGTGTGCGATTTTGCGCATAATAAGGTAGGAAAAAAGTAACCTACCTTTTTGTATGCAAAATTACACGAAAATTTCTAAGAGTGTAGGAATACACTCGTATACCGTGTTTCAATCTGATATCTCAAAAACTTAGGTAATAGTTTGCATTGAAACGGATGAATTATACGTACAGACGGACAGAAGTTTAAAGGCAAATGTCTCCTAAACGAGAGCTGACCCAGAAAACTATCGTGCTTAGCGTGTCCGAATTATCTTTACTAGGTATGTGTGTGTGAAAAGGAAAGGCTTATTTTTCCACAGTGTAATTCACTATAAATAAATTTGATATTTTAATCACGGATGCCACTCTTGGTTGTTTCCAACCAAAAGTGGTTGTTTTTATTTTGATTTGTCGAATTTGGTTGTTTGGTTGTTTTTTTTTTACTTAGAAATCAGATATTTCCACCCAAAAATTACAAAAATCATGATAAATTTTTAGCATTTAATTTTATCTTGGCCCTAGCCAACAACATTATTTAAGCATTTTCGTAGTTTCTGTTGAAGATAGTTTACGCAATAATCTAAATCCACCTTAATGTTAGTTATGCGAATTACCGAAGAAGACGCACGTGTTTTAATTGCATCGTCCCAACAGGTTATGGGCACCTTTCTTTTTTGCAATTTTTCTGGTAATTGATAAAGTATCAAGGTAGTAAAAACTTTTTTTTATATACACCGCATTAGTTGCAATTTATATAAAAACAAGTAAGGAAGCCTAAGTTCGAGCGGAATCGAACATTAGATACTCAGCTGTATGCTTTCATTGTTTGTTTGCGTTTGATGGAAACACGGTGTAGGTACTTTATATAAAACGAATGCCGCATAAAGTGGGCGTAGCGACGCCCATTTTCAAAATTTTTATCATGATCCAACTAAGTATATGAATATTATTCTTTGTTCAAAATTTCATTCCTTTATGACTTCTAATTAAAAAGATGTCACGTTGCAAATTCCCAAAAGGTGGTCCAGAAATATCTTTGTTAAAAAGTAGGCGTGGTCATGAACCGATTTCAATAAATTTTTGCGTGTCCATTAACACAAGTCATAAAAGTGTATAAACCAAGTTTCGTCATAATATCTCAGTTATTTGTCGAGTTATGGGCTCCGAAATCTCGTAGATTCCTTTGTCTAAAAAGAGGCGGAGCCACGCCCATTTTCCAAAATTTTTCTATTTTTGTTTCCGGTCTATTGTGGAACTCATGCCACAAAATTTTAATGAATTATCTTTATATTTGACAAAGATATCGCTTAAAATGTTTCTATAGGTCACTTTATAATACCCATATATAAAAGTGGGCGTGGTCGTCAACCGATTTTTGTAATTTTCCGTCCACACATTTGCGTACCAAATTTCATCGATATATCTTTAACGGTTTCTGAGTTATGGCTTATAAAACTTTCAATGTTTGACCCTTAATAAGTGAGCGTGGCACCGCCCATTTTCCAAAATTTCACCAAATTTCTTCCTAGGGGCCTGACCTCAATACGTGTGTGAAATTTCATCGCTCCAGGTATATTAGTGGCTGAGATACCAAATTTTCTATATAGGAAGAGTGGGCGTGGTCATGGTCCGATTTCGCCCATTTTCAATACCAACCGTCCCCGTCTCGATACCAACTTGCATTCCAAATTTCATCAAAATATCTCAATTTTTGCGCGAGTTAGAGTGCGTACGGACGGACGGACGGACGGACATGGCTCAATCGATTTCTCTTTTTACCCTGATCATTTTGATATATATAAGTCTATATCTATCTCGATTATTTCATTCTGTTACAATCCACCGTTATGAAATCAAAACTATAATACTCTGTGTACTAGTACAGCTGAGTATAAAAAAGCTTGGCTCAACGAGATGGCGAAGTTACATAGGGAGTTCGTGCTAGAAAAATTAACAGCAACTTACAATCTTGCATGACAAGCAGTGCATATGTGTGAGTGTCGGGTGATTGACGCAAATATCAAAATTTTTGATTTTCGTCGCCGCGAGCAGATAGCGAGCCGACAACAAGTACGTGTAGCACGACGCCCTGCAAAAATTCAGAGTACTCCAATCGCTAATCCATGGAGTGCTCGCTATGGACCAACCGATTACTCCATAACTTGCCACATTTCATACAAAAAATATGGTCCATTTAACATTGCATGTCATTGCAATGGAGTATATACTCTAGTCCCGCATAACATTCAAATTAATCCATGGAGTAGCTACATTGGATTAATTGATGGAGTACCTAACAGAGCCGAACATAACAACAAAACCAAATGTTTATCACGACGACGACGAATGACGTGCATACATTCAAATATTTGTATGTATGTAGTTATGTATGTATACACATATCGTCGTTGTCGCGATAAACATTTGGTTTTTGTTATGTTCGGCTAACTACGAACCGATGCAGATACACGAATCGGTCGCTTGGGCTATGTTAGTGGTCACTTTGAAAGTACTCCAACCTACCACAAATGGAGCATATAATCCAATGATTTTTGCAGGGCGGCTGCCGATTGCACTCACACCATCAAAAAAAACACTAACACATATGCACTTCTTGTCATGCAAGATTGTAAGTTGCCGAGGGCCTTTACACTCAAAGTGTTTCTCTCTGTGGGCAACCTCTCTCAACGATCTTCTTTCTGTTGCCATTTAAGAGTTATTTTTCAACACTCAAAAATATCCCTCAGCAAGTGACGGTTTCAATGAGACTTTTATTTTTTTTTCGTCCTTTGAAAACAGTTAAAAACAGAGGGATAAAGAAAAGTGTTGCTGAAAAATATGTTTGCATATGTAGATATGCATGTACGTTCGTGCGATTTAAGTTCTAGGGTTTTTAGTGTGGTTTTTATTAATCTTTATTTAAACTTTATTTCTCGAGTTTGATCGAAAGACTGACTTACGACATCGCCTGAGCGATCGTTCGTACTTATAAGTACTTGTGCTTACATGAGAGCTTACAAATTGAGTGTTTTCTACATATGATACTCAATTAGTATATCAGCATATATAACTCGCCCTCCGCATAAATAAAATCGCGTCCCTGCGATTTACCTTATGGTATAAAATTGTATGTATACATATAAAAATTAACAAAATTAATTATTTATGTTAAATGAACAATGTTTAAACATTAAATGAAAGTACGTGTGTACATATAAACAAAAGTAATACAATGAATTTTGACAATTTAAACAATTATTAATTATTTTATCCTTCTTAAATATTCAGACATTCAAGTTTTCTTAAATTTAACGAACAGCTTTTTCCTTTTGAGCTTTATGTACATACATATATCTGAATAAAATTTCCATATCTTGCAGTGTCTGCTTTTGCGAACGCAGAAATATCTTCATACATAAAATATTTAAAATTACATACATATATGTATTATTGAATATATTTGATATTTTAAAATTTTATGTATGTACCTACATATATTATTTTTATATGCATATATTTATATTGTTTTAAAAATTATTATTTTGAATAGTATGTAATTGTACATATAGAAAGGCATAAATATACATATATATATGTACATACAAATAAAAATTTTATTTATGTACATATGATGTATTTATTTATTTTGTATATATAAAAATACGTATATATTTTTTGTTTGAATTACATATAAAAATAGACACAAATTTACGTAATTTTATGCGGCCTCTTTATATTTGCCATGTCAATTTTATTAGGAAAACCATTTGGCAATTGTACAAATCTTTTGGCAGCTTTGTTTCGATTGGCAAGAGAGTTTTTCATGTAAACTTTATTGTTGTTGAAATTTGGGACCTTTTCGGCTTTAGCATTCAATTTGTTAATAACTTTACTCTTTTTCAGGTAATTATAATTTTTTATCTTTTCAAAATCCATGTCGCTTCTATTGATAAAGTCGATAGGTTTTACATTGGTTGAACTATGGATAGAATTGTTATAAAACCCAATGGCCTTAATCATAATTTCTTCCAACTCCAAGGAGTTGTCCGAGTTTTTTAAGATGCGTATGTGCTCTAGCAATGTTGAATGCAACCTTTCGATATCAGCATTTCCGGTATGGCTGTTTGGTGTAGTGAAATGAGCAATGATATTATTCTCGCGGCAGAATAATCTTATAAGAGCATTGTTAAACTCGTTATCCATTATCATTTTTTTCGGTTTTCCTAGCCAAGAAAATCTTTAATTTTTACGGTGACCATATTTCTATCCGGCAGTTTATGTATGGAAGCTAATTTAGTGAATTTATCAAGGGTGGTTAGAAAACAAGAGCGGAAACAATAAAATATGTCAATATGTACTATCTCGTTAGGACTTCTAGGAGTTTCTGTGTAATTGAACAACTTTTTTAGAGGTTTTCTAGCATATTTGTTCTCGTTGCAAACCTCACACATATTTATAAATCTGTTTATAATTTTCTTTACATTCGGATAAAAATATTTTAATTTGATTTGTTCGTAATTTTCTAGCACCCCCCTATGGTTACCTTCCACATGGATTTTTTCCACTACCTCTAAAGCTTCCTCTTCTGTACTCAAGTCTAAAGCTTTGTAACAACATTTAGTAAACTTAATGTTATTATCGTTTGAAAAAAGACTTATTAGCTTTTCCTGTACAACGTTATACATTTGGTCAGGCAACTCTGAATGAATTCCTGTTGTTCCCTTTTTAATATATTTTCTAAAAATATCTGTTAGATAAATGCCATTTTGTAAGTCTTTTTCGGCTATATAGATTAATCGGTATTTGTTATATATCACTTCGCTTTCGACCGTTTTATTCCTTACTATACGAATTTGGGTAGTGTATCTGTTTACAATGGACTCGGAAATAAGAAAGTGTTCATTTAGGTTTTCGTATGCTGAATGCACCGTTTCTAAAGAATTCTCAAACAAAGATTTGATATCAAAGTTTTCTTCCTCGCCCATGATATTATTATCGGTTTGCCGGCTTAAAAAATCGGCAACATTGTTTTCTCTACCTTTAATGTATTCTACTTCAAATTTGTATTCACCTAGTAAGGTTTTCCATCTTAAAACTCGTGGGGTTGGGTCCTTAAGAGAATATAGCCATTTAAGGGGTTGGTGATCCGTTTGAATAACGAATGAACGTCCGAACAAGTAACTCTTTTTCGAGTGTATGGTATCTTTTTTCTGCGCCATTTAATGTACGACTCGCAAAGCTTATTGGTTTTCCATTTTGGCTTAAAACCGCGCCTATCGCAACATTGCTAGCGTCTGTCGTCACAGTAAATGTTTTTGAAAAGTCTGGATATACCAGCAGTGGAGGTGAAGTCATAATAAGCTTGAGCTTGTCAAATGCTTTGATATATTCATTATCCTTCAAATTGATTTTTTGATCCTTTCTTAAATATTTTATAATTGGGGAAGCTATAACTGAATAATTTTTAATAAATTTACGGTAATAGCCGGTCAAGCCTAAGAAGGACTGAATTTCTTTTACGGTACGCGGTAATTTTATTTTTTGAATTGACTGTATTTTTTCGGGGTTTGGCTTAATACCTTCAGGTGTGATAATATGGCCTAGAAACTCTGTGTATCTTGACAAAAATTTGCATTTGTCGTATTGGATTTTCAAATTATTTGTGTACAAACAGTTAAATATTTTTGTTAAGCTTTCAAAATGCTCATTTATAGAAGTAGAAAATACCAAAATGTCATCCATATAAATTATGCAGATTTTGTTGATGTATTCAGACAAAATCGTATTCATCATGCGCTGGAACGTAGCAGGTGCATTTTTCAAACCAAAGGGCATGCGCGTAAATTCATAATGCCCATTTGGCCCAGAAAAAGCAGTTTTTTCTATGTCAGATCCATCCATTAGAATTTGGTGAAAACGTTTTGCGAGGTCGATGGTTGAAAAGTATTGAGCTCGACCAAGTTTCTCAAAAAGCGATTCGATGTTCGGTATAGGGAATTTGTCGTCGATAGTTAAGCTATTCAGTTTACGGTAATCTACCACCAAACACCACTTCTTACCCTTACCTACTGATTTTTTCTCCACTATCCACAGCGGTGAATTATAAGGCGATTTACTTGGTCTAATTATACCATTTTCTAACATAGAGTTAAGTTGCATATTTATTTCTCCTTCCAACGCATAAGGATATCTATAATTTTTTGTATCTATAGGGGTATGAGGTTTCGTGATAATTTGGTGCTTAACTGCTTCTAAGGCTGGTAAGTATTGGCCTTCTTGGAAAAAAATAGTTTTATACTTCAACAAAAATTTCTTTAAAATTCGACTTTCTTCACCATTCAAATCCTTACTTAATAACGGATCTACATCAAAATTCTTTCCATCCAAATATAAAGAGTCTGGATATGTGTCAGTTTGAGAACAATATGCATAAAATGCATCTTTAATAGGTAAATAATTTTCGGGTTTATTATTGTAAAATGGAACTATATTGCCGTCTATATCTATCACTTTTTTCGAAAAATCAATAAGCACTTCTAAAGGATCTATAATATTTAATCCTATTATACACTGAAAAGGTTTATTTTCTAGGTTTACCAGCTTTATGGACATAGTTTCTTTTCCTCTCTTAAATTCTGCGGGAACATTTACAATGACTTCTTCTGATATAATTTCAGATGCAAAAAGTGTTTTTATAAGAATAGGAGTTTTCAAAATCCTACGACTTTGAAAATTCTTAAAAGTTTTAAAATCCCCTAAAGTTGTAGCCGAGCCGCTGTCGACTAGACACCTTACTTTTACACCTTCAATTGTCAAATCAATCAAGGGTAATTGGGTCGAAGAGGAGAAAGCTGAAAATTTTCCAAGTTATCTACTTCCATTGGAACTGCGGGTGATTGCGTATTTTGCCTTGAATTGTAGTTAAATCTACCAGAATTGAAATTTCTAACATTTCTGTGGCTATTCGGTTCTCCTCTAACCTTCCAATTACCACTATTTCTTCCGAAGTTACGATTACTATTAAAATTTCCGGAGTGATTATTGTTTTCGAAATGTCTGTGGTAAGTGCCAGAATTTTGATAATTGGGATTATAACCAACATTTGATTTTTTATCGGGAAAATTGTTTGAACTTTGCTTATAAATGTTGCTACCTTTACTGGCATTATTTTTATGGTACAACCCATTAGAATTGGAGAGAAAATCATTGTTACTATTAACCTTCATACCACTGACTATATCAATATCGTGCAACATGTTATTCTGTAAGTAATATGTAAATGCATTTTCCATAGTATTTATGTTATTTTGCAACAACAAAGTTTTAACATGAAATGGCAAAAATTGTAAATATACTTCAAAAATTAATTTTGCATTGTTTTGTGGTGTATATAAAACGTCAATCGAACCTTCTAAAACATATTTCGTGTTCATCTTTTGTAAAATAGCTCCTAGCTTATTATGCAAATTTTCAATGTGTGACGCCCTAACATTCATAGCTTCGCTTCTTAAATTTAAAAATGTAGACTTAATGCCAAATTCTTCTTTCAGCCTATTTAAAATATCTTCGAAACTCGGCTCGATGAGATGTTGAATGACGTGTAATGCTCTTCCTTTCAATTTGTTGCATAAAACATTGGATACAATAGGCCTCTGGTCTTCGTTTGTCAGCGACAAAATTGTTGAAACGTCACGCAAGTAATGTGTTATGCTGTACTCACTGTGACCATCGAAATAGGGTATACTTCTCGCCTCTCTTAACGCCTCTGCCAAAGTTAGTGCCATTTCGCTTTTATTTGTTGGATTCTTTGCTTGTTTTTGTTTTTATATATGTATTAATAAATATACGTTATTTATTAAGGTTTGTATATTGGTTTTTTTTTTTTTTTTTTTTTTTTTTATTAAAATTCGTCAGACCGCATTTAGATATTTTATTCTTATTTTATTTATGTATTTGCGTTATATATGTATATAAACATTATTGATACAACAGTTCGTAACGTGCCAGAATCAACATTTACTGCAACTCAACATGTTTGATTAGAACATTAAAATTTCTTTACAGAGCAACACCGCTTACAGCCTTTTGTTTTTAAGCAACATCTTTTAGTTTATAAACTATGTTTCATCGGCAACTTTTTATGTATACGAAACTTTGCCGAGCACCAAATCTACATTTACGCAACAAGTTTCAAATGTGTCAGCATCATTTGTGTTGCCTTGCACTAATGTATATACACACTTAACGGCAAAAGAGCGTATACCGGTTTTTCTCTCAAATTTTTTGTGCTTCTTTTTCGATTTGTTTTTACGCACAGTTATAGCGGTTTGGAACTTTTCGTTTTGAAGTTAAATGCACTTTTTAGTGATTTTTTGTTGCTGTAAATTTTTTAGCACTTAAATGATTTGCGGTATATTTTTTTTTTTTTTTTTTTTTTTTTTTTTTTTAATATGAATAATGTGCCTACTGTACGTTTGTCAAAAAATGTTATAACTACATATATTTCTCGCCTTTTATAAAACCAATATTGCGATTATTTATTTTGTATTTAACTATAAAGCCAATTTTTTCAGTAAAACACAGTTCTTTTTGGGTTTTCCGTATTTTTAGTTTTTTGGGTTTCACGTTTCGGAGTTTTTCTTTTTGCAATTTTATATTACAAAACTCACTGAAAATTATGTATGTATATTATTTAAAATATATACTTTCGCTAAGTTAAAAAATGGCTCTTTTTTTCTTTAAATAATAACATTTAACACATAAGTAGTTTTTCTTGTTGCTCGAACACTTTAAAATTTTTTAAATACAAATAGTATGTCTTTTTTTTCGATCAATGTATGTTTTTTTAACACTCAAATCTTTTAAAGTAAAATAATTATTTAATTTGTCTTCTTTTTTTTTTGATCAATCTATTTTTATCCACACTAATAGCACGCAAAAATTGTTTTTTTTTTTTTTTTTTGTTTGAGAACTGTATGTTCTTAATTTTTGATCCTCGTCGCCATTTAAGTTCTAGGGTTTTTAGTGTGGTTTTTATTAATCTTTATTTAAACTTTATTTCTCGAGTTTGATCGAAATACTGACTTACGACATCGCCTGAGCGATCGTTCGTACTTATAAGTACTTGTGCCTACATGAGAGCTTACAAATTGAGTGTTTTCTACATATGATACTCAATTAGTATATCAGCATATATAACTTGCGCATACGCATGTGTGCAAATGGAAGAAAATTTGTATTCGTAGTAGGTATGACTGTATTTAAAATAACCAATTTTGTAACTTAGCAGGTATGGACAGAAATTTTATTTTGAATTATTTAGTTAATAGATACATAATATATGTATTAAAATATAATTTGATGTTAGATTCGTTACTTCCATATTTATGTACATATTAATATACATAGGTATTTAATTATAAAGGCATGTGTCTGTATTTTTTTACATACTCTGCAGGGAAGTTAATAAGTAACTAGAGAACAGAATTGCTGGTTCAGAACTAGCGAAAATATGTACCAGTTTATTTGCCGTCGGCATTGCATATTTCTGAAATTCTTATACAGCATACATATGTAGGTACATATGTACTTACATACATATTAACTTATCATAGTTACGCTTAGTAGTACGTAGGTGCATACCTGTGTACATAGCTACCTTATATTTTTATTGTTAATACTTAGAGTTCGGCTTTATTAAAAATAACGAATTTATTATTTTGGTATTAAGATTTTACCGCCTCTCACTTAAAATTTAATAAAACGCGACTACCTAATCTATATATGTATAAAAAGAGGTCGTTACATATGTACATATGTATGTATGTATATGCAAAAAAATGTTAAATTAAAGATTCAATAATGTATAATAAACATGGAAAATTGCATTACCTGCTTTCCATTCCACCCAAGGATGCACCGCAACGTTAATATTAACGATAACCGAAATGCTAAAGTCGTTTCTGTTGAAACGACTCAGTTTTTCAACGTTATAAAAATTATCAAAATAATTTCTGTTTCGTTATCAACGTCAACGAAACTCAAGCGTTAACGCTGAAACGTTGAAAAGTTGAGCGCTCTATATTACTGAGAAAATTGTCACTCAAACGAACCATCACAGCGTTCTATGTTTATCGTTGAGTGCATTGTTGTTCTACGCTGCTACTAACCACTCTCAACTTATCGTGAGAACCAAAAAAACGCTCATTTCAATGATAATTTCAACGTTAATTTTCGATTCCACGAAACTGATTTCCGTTTTGTTGATTTTGTTTCGTTTACAACGTTAACGCTTGCATTTTAGTTGCGTTAACATAGCATGTTAACAAACGGAAAAATATTTTGATAGTTTGATGAGCATCCTTGATTCCACCAGATCGCAGGCATACCGGCGTACCATTTAGTATAATTACATACCTACATGCATACATATGTATTTCATATGTTCACCCTCAACGGAGTGCGTACGACACATACATACATGCACAAAGGACTTTTATTTTTTCTCTGCCCGAAATATCCGTCCTTTCGCGACAGAAATTTTTCGCTGCTCAGCGACAACCGTCACTGTCCAACAGTGACCGAAAAAAATTGAAATTAAAGGTTTCCCACAGAGGGAAACAGCTAGTCTGTAAACAATAACTGTTATCGGCGTTGCTCAACTGTTATGCTTTTGTGTTTACATGAAACTGTTATTTTAGGACACTTAGAAAAAACTTAACAGTTATGTTGGACTCTGATAAAAATGAAACCGAATCTACGGCGGCGTTAGAAAAGAATGTAACAAAACTTGGGGAAGCAAAAGCTACACTAGAGCTATCTGTGGAGAAGTCCTTATATGCACATATCCGATCGTGCAAGACCGCGCTAGATATGGAATAAGCTCAAGAAATTATATGAAGACACCGGGTTTCTGCGAACGGTTAGTCTATTAATCAAATTTGTATCGGTCAGATTCGAAAATTGTCAATCTATGGAATCATACATTGAATCCATAACCTCACTTTACCACAAATTAAATAGTGCAGTGTGGGAGGTTGGCGATCGTTGGTTGGCAGGAATCTACTGTCTTGGCTTACCAGTTGCAATTCATGCCACTGCTAATGAGTTTTGAAGGTAGGCAATCGTATCCGACATCTGAAGAGGTTAAAATAAAATTTGCTTGATTTGGAAGTAAAACCTTCACCACTGACTGACAATGCATTTTTATCAAAGAATAAAGCAAAGCATTTCAAAAAGTATGCAAATCGCGGTATTAGATGCTACGCGTGTGGTGGCAAAAATCACAAAGCAAGTGAATGCACGGCAAATTCAAAAGACAAAGAAATTTTTTCGGCAAAGAGAGCGTTCTCTTGTTTAATGGCTACAGGTTCAAGTGATGAATGGTTTGTTGACAGCGGGGCATCAAACCACATGACACCCAATGCAGATCTCTTGACGAATTTCAAACCGTCTCACATAAAAGACATCGTTGTAGCAAATGATGCAAAAATGGGGGTAAATTGTGCTGAAAAAACCACTTTAAAAATAAATGCAAAAGAAATCGACGTTAATAATGTACTTCACATACCAATATTGTCAGCAAATTTACTATCTGTCCATAAAATGATAGAGGCCGGTAATAAAGTTTTATTTGATAAAAGAGGTTGCACAGTGTACGATCAAAACAGAATTCCTTACGCAAATTGCAAAGCAATGAACGGTGTATACAAATTTACATCGGGTACATCATTCATGTGTAAAAGCATGGAAAATACTGCATTAACCTGGCATCGCAGATTAGGTCACATTAATTTCAAAAGTTTGAAGCAAATGAAACAAATAGTTGACGGCTTAAAATTTAATGACAAGGCAATAGATACTAATTGCACAGTGTGCGCACAGGGTAAACATTCTAGAAAACCATTTTAGGCATGGGTAACACTGCGCTTCGCCGCGCAATTGCGCTGGCGCCAACCCTGGTGTTATTGCGCTAACTCCGATTTGGAAAATGCGCCAACTCAATATAGCGCCAACTCAATGTAGCGCCAACTCAGTATAGCGCCAACCCAATATAGCGCCAACTCAATGATGCGCTATTGCAATATATCACTGACTGAATTTCGTGCGCTAACACCAGCACCAAAATAGCGCTAGTGTAAAATGGCACCACCACAAAGCCAATAACGGCACATCGTATATGACACCGTCACAATTATGTATGCCAATACCGAACCATCGCTAATACGAAAGGGCATTGATATTTTACTTTCACAAATAAAGAAGACAAAATTGACATTATCTGTGAATAGGAGAGAAAAATAGAATACAAAATAAATTAAATAAAATATTTATTAGCATGTAGTATATTTTTGTTACGCATGGTAAATGGTAAGGGGAAATTTCGATATAATGCGCCCGGACCCGGAATCTTTATTTTTAATAGGGTGTAGCTGACCCTCGTATTTCATAATGAAGATGCCGAAAAACGAGATGCCAGCATATTTTCACAAATATACGCAAATTATTTTTATACTCAGCTGTATTAGTACACAGAGTATTATAGTTTTAATTACATAACGGTGGATTGTAACAGAATGAAATAATCGAGATAGATATAGACTTATATATATCAAAATGATCAGGGTGAAAAGAGAAATCGATTGAGCCATGTCCGTCCGTCCGTCCGTCTGTCCGTCCGTCTGTCCGCCTGTAAACACTCTAACTCGCGCAAAAATTGAGATATTTTGATCAAATTTGGAATGCAAGTTGGTATCGAGACTTGGACGGTTGGTATTGAAAATGGGCGAAATCGGACCATGACCACGCCCACTTTTCCTATATAGAAAAAATCGGAAATTTGGTATCTCAGTCCCTAATATAGCTGGAGAGATGAAATTTTACCCACGTGTTGAGCTCAGGCCCCTATGAAGAAATTTGATGAGATTTTGGAAAATGGGCGGTGCCACGCCCACTTATTAAGGGTCAAACATTGAAAGCTTTATATGTCATAACTCAGAAACTATTGAAGATATATCGATGAAATTTGGTACGCGTGATTTAATTACTTAGACAAACATTTGGACGGAAAATAGTTAAAATCGGTTGACGGTCACGCCCACTTTTATATATGGGAACTATAAAGGGGCCTAATAAAAACATTTCAAGCGATATCTCTGTCAAATATAAAGATCTATCACTGAAATTTTGTGGCAGGAGTCCAACTACGGACATAAAACAAAAAATACAAAAATTTTTGAAAATGGGCGGTGCCACGCCCACTTATTAAGGGGCAAATATTGAAAGTTTTATAAGCCATAACTCAGAAACCGTTAAAGATATATCGATGAAATTTGGTACGCGTGATATATCTACTTAGCCAAATGTGTGGACGAAAAATTATCAAAATCGGTTGACGACCACGCCCACTTTTATATATGGGTATTATAAAGTGACCTAATAAAATCATTTTTAGCGATATCTCTGTGAAATATAAAGATAATTCATTGAAATTTTGTGACATGAGTTCTACAATAGACCGGAAACAAAAAATAAAAAAAGTTTATAAAATGGGCGTGGCACCGCCTCTTTTTATACAAAGAAATCTACGAGCCTATTACTCGACAAATAACTGAGATATTATGACGAAACTTGGTTTATACACTTTTATAACTTGTGTTAATAGACACGCAAAAATGTATTGAAATCGGTTTATCACCACGCCTACTTTTTAACAAAGATATTTCTGGAACACCCTTTTGGAATTTGTAACATGAAGTCTTTGTAACTAAAAGTCATAGAGGGATGCAATTTTGCGCTAACAATAATATTTATATGCTTATTTGGATGATTGATACAAATTTTGAAAATGGGCGTGGCTGCGCCCTGTTTATGCAGCACTCGTTTCATATAAAATACACCCTATATCGAACAAACGCAAACAAACAATGAGAGCATACAGCTGAGTATCTAATGTTCGATTCCACTCGAACTTAGGCTTCCTTACTTGTTAAAATTAAATTTAATCGTGGCACAATTATTCTGCCAGCGTGTATGTAAGCCGAATTGCGCCAAAAGAAATAAAACGGGTATAGTAGACAGTAAGAAGCGAACAAGTGTTATTTATCGATTATTCCATGGCAATTGCGCTAAAGGTGTTATTGCGCCGGAACCGTGCGCGGCGCCACGGTTGGCGCTGGTGTTATTGTATCAGCGCCAAAAAAAATTGCGCCATTACCCATGGTTAAACCATTTCAGAATAGTAAATCAAAATCAAGAGAACTTCTAGAAATCATACATTCTGATATAGTAGGACCAATGGAAACACAGTCTATTGGTGGCGCTAGGTATTTCATCACGTTTATAGATGACTACAGTCATAAAACCTTCTTATACTTCTTAAAACAAAAATCCGAAGCTATAGAAGCGTTTATAGATTTTAAGGCTTATGTTGAAAATCAAACGCAACGTAAAATCAGAATTTTTCGCACAGACGGAGGAACCGAATATCGTAGTAAGGGCCTGGTTATGCTTACAATGGTGCTGGTCGAGCACCGTGAAATTGTTGTTGTGCACTACGACGGTGAGAGAATTTTCGGACTCTGCTGTGTGAAACGGGCAGCCAGCAGTCGAGGTTTCGGGGGTAATAATGTGTTATGTTGTGTATGTGTTCAGTAATAATCATGTGTTATGTTGTGTATGTGCGCTCCAATCATCAATGTAAGCATAACCACCTCTCACCAATCACGAAATATTTCCGATTTTGATTGGCAATATTGATTGGTACCATAACCACAGCATAAGCAACTTATACAAATTTTTAAGTCGTCAGGCATACAGCACCAGATGACAAATTCTTATAGCCCAGAGCAGAACGGCATTGCAGAACGAATGAATCGCACTTTGGTGGAGCGAGCGAGATGTATGCAAATCTGGACGACTCATACTGGGCTGAAGCGTGTGCAATGGCAGCATATATTACGAACAGATCGATTTGCTCAACATTAGTTAACAAAACACCTGAAGAAGTATGGTCAGGCAAAAAGGTAGACGTTTTACACTTGAGAATTTTTTCATCTACAGTAATGGTACACGTACCTAAACAACTTCGAACAAAACGGAATGTCAAATCAAGAAAAATGATATTTGTCGGTTTTGATGGCGATAAAAAGGTTATCGCTGTATAGATTCTAAAACTAAAAAGCTTATTGTCAGTCATGATGTTATTTTCCACGAGCAATTTCAAACAACATGCATGGAGGTGGACATTGGTTAAACGATTGTTGATTCGGACAAAGTGAGGGACGAGGACCATTTGCATGAAAATTATCCGAAACAACAAGTTGAGAGCAGGCAGAATCCAAAAGATGATTCAGTTTCAGTGAGGGCTGACGTGTCAGAAAATGTTGTAAAAGCGAATCAAATTGACGATAGCTTATCAGAAGTCGGTGACGAAAACGACCTAGTTCTCTCGGACAACGAATATGTAGAATGTAACCCAACTTCTCAAGGAACTCCAATGCAAGAACTCAGAAGATCTGAGCGTAAACCAAATCCCAAAGTTTTAGATGGTTACGTCCAGCGTTGCCACTTAAAAAATTTTAAATTTACCAAAATACAAAATAAAAGTAACCAAAACTAGAAACAGGTAACCAAAATTAATAATAGCCGTGTTTTTATTCAAGCGCATATACATATGCGCTTAAATTTTGTATGGATTTCTAAGCGCACATCTCTATCCGCGCTTATTTGTCCATACAAAATTTAAGCGCAGATGTATATGCGCTTGAATAAAAACACGGCTAATATAGGCATATCGCTAGCTTAGAGTGCAAACTGTGTAAGCCCACTTTTATAAAAAAAAGTGTATTTTTATGTAGAATGCTAGAAAAATCAAATACGCACCACGCTAAACAAGTCTGTGAACTTGTTATATTTCTACTCGTTGTTATTCAGTGATACGCAAATTGTGTAAGTCCAAAAAGCGAAGAAAATACTGTTAGTCCAAAATATTTACAGAAATTTTTTTTTATTTTTTGTTTTTTTCTCCTACAATGTTTGGCTAAAGGACTTACAGAATTTGCACTCTAAGCTAGCTATATGTCCCATTAACGTTAGGGCTATTTATTTGAAAGCAAAACAATATTACGGTTAAAAAACTAAAATATATCAATTGTTTTACATCTTTATGCCTTAAGCAGATCCAACGTCGAGCGAAATATCGCCCGATCGTAGCGTTCTATCAACATTTAAAAACACGGCCAGACATGAGAATGAACAGCTGGCGAAAATCGCCCGACGAAAATTCGCCAGAATATATTTATTTCTAATGTGGTTGCTGGCTCCTGTCAAATAAAAGTATTTGGACTTAAAAGCTTTTTAATGCTTAGCACGAAAATTATTTAATTTAATTTTTTATTTTTGGGGGTAAATGGAAAAATTTCAACAACTATTTCCGACGAAGGTTGAGTATAGCTATTTCACGAAAAACCATGTTCAATCATTAGCACCCTTTTCGGAAGTGGATGCTCCTCACGGGGATCGAACCCGTGATACATTCCATCTTCAGACGCAATATGCGAAAGCTTTTACAAGCTCGACCACTCATACTCTGTCAAAGCTGTTGAATTTTTCCCTCTTTTGCCTTACTGTGTAACCTAAATCAAACGCACGCCGTCAATTTACTGTCAAAAATTTCTCATGCCCATACAACTTGTATGGGAGTAACCGAAATTGAACGGCGTGCGTAAAAAGCAAATTCGACGCCCAATTTTTGTTTTGCGTGACAGTTGAAATTAAGCATTGTGGGTGATTGTTTGCAAAAAAATTGACACTTGCTTTTGATATCGTGTCTGTTAGGTACATATTCCACAAAATAACAAGATTTTCTCTGATTTTCTGTATTTTTCTATTTCTTTATCTGAACACGCTGTGGCCGCTGTGGTGCAGTGGGTAGAGTGCTCGCCTGCTATGCCAGAGGTCTCGGGTTCAAACCACGGCCCGAGCCAAACAAATTTTTCTAATTAGTAAAAATCCAATTATTGGGTTTTTTAAGAGCAGCGGTCACCTCTCGGCAGTGGGCGGCATACCCTCCGAGAGTATTTCTGCCATAAAAAAGCTTCTCACATAAAATGCATTCGCCGTTCGGAGCCGGCATAAAACAGTAGGTCCACCCAATTAGTAGGAAAAAAACAAAAAAAAGGAGCACACCTCGAATTGGGAGAGAAGCTCGGCCATAAAACTCGTCAGAGTTATAATAGCGCCATTGTATTATATATTATTATCTGAACACGCACGCAAGTCAATTTCGGTTCAACGCATATGAAAAATTTGCGCGCGTGCGTTAAATTGACGACTTGCGTTTGATTTAGGTTACACAGTTATTGATTTTCGTGAAACAGCTACTTTTTTCCATTTACCCCCAACAATAAATTATTTGGAATTTGATAAAAAAAAAATACAACAAAACAATTTGGAAAAAACATATTGTATAGTTTGGAAAAATTAAAAGCGCATTCCTAAAAGTTGAATGTAACCATGGTGTACTCACTCAATTCATGGACTTTGATGGTAACCAAAATCGGCCGAAAGTAACCACGTAACCAAACGAAAAAATGGTAACCAATTTTGGTAAAAAGTAACCAAAGTGGTAACGCTGGTTACGTCTCATATACTTCATACTACGAAAAATGTTCTGATCCGCCTTCGCTACCTGAGTCGTTGAACAGTAAAGACAATAAAAGCTAGCAGAAAGCGATGGTAGAAGAGATGAATTCTCATAGGGAGAATAATACATGTACGCTAGTTGAATTGCCTAAAGGACGAAAAGCCATCAAAGGAAAATGGGTCTTCAAAACTAAGCGTGATGACAGCGGAAGCATCGTGCCTTACAAAGCTCGTTTTGTTGCTAAAGGTTGCGCTCAAAAATTTAGACTAGACTAACAGGAAACTTTTTCGCCTGTCGTTCGTTATACGACAGTACGTTTGCTAATCGCTTTGGCTGCTAAACGTGGGATGAAAATTGATCAAATGTACGCTGTTTCTGCTCTTCTTCAGGGTGATTTGGAGGAAGATATATACATTGAACAACCTGAAGGTTTTAGCGATGGCACAAATAAGGTAGGCAAACTGAATAGAGCTATGTGTGGTGTAAAACAGGCGGGTAGGCAGTGGAACCATAAGTTAATTAGCGCTTTGAAATCTTTCGGATTATAATAATACAATGGCGCTATTATAACTCTGACGAGTTTTATGGCCGAGCTTCTCTCCTAATTCGACGTATGCTCCTTTTGTTTTTTCCTACTAATTGGGTGGACCTACAGTTTTATGCCGGCTCCGAACGGCGAATGCATTTTTTGTGAGAAGCTTTTTCATGGCAGAAATACACTCGGAGAGTATGCCGCCCACTGCCGAGAGGTGACCGCTGCTGTTAAAAAACCAAATAATTTTTTTTGGTGTTTGCTCGGACTAGGGTTTGAACCCGAGACCTCTGGCATAGCAGGCGAGCACTCTACCTACTGCACCACAGCGGTGCTTTCGGATTAATTCAGTCAAAACTTGACCCATGTGTATTTTTCAACAAGGAGTTGAACCTGATGCTGGCAATATATGTAGATGACATATTTATTTTTTGGAATGACCCCACTGTGCTAGCTAAAGTAAAGTCGGGACTGAGTTCAAAGTTTAAAATGAAAGACATAGGGTCAGCTACCCATTGTTTGGGTATCCGAATAAATGAAACCGATGACTTTATTGAAATGGATCAATCGAATTACAATAGTGAAATACCAGAGTGTTTTCGTATGGATAATTGTACGCCGGTTTCTACGCCAAGTGATCCGAATGTTAAGCTTTCTAACATTTGGGAGAAAGCACCGATTCTCACATTCCGTATCAAGAAGCAAAGGGTTGTTTGATATATTTAGCTCAAAGCACTCGGCCAGATATAGCCTTTGCAGTCAACGATGTTAGCCGATTCAATGCGAATTACAATTCAATCCACTGGTTGGCGGTGAAACGTATATTTGTCATAAATTTAATAGATTTGTTAAATTCACCAAGTGAGGGTGTTGAAGATAGTTTGCGCAATAATCTAAACCCACCTTAATGTTAGTTATGCGACATATATGTTAATTCAATACATCTCTATATTATCGACATATCTAACTTGTAAGTTTTAGATAGATACAAATAAATTTTGTTCTTCCCTTTTCGCTTCTGAATTACCGATGAAGACGCACGTGCTTTAATTGCATCGTCCCAACAGTTTCTTCTTTACATTTACATTCGCTTCAAATGTGAGACAGTGAAAAAGTGACAATAGAAGAAACAACGCGCCAAATATGAAAAGTCGTGCGCCAATGTAGGTTACGACAAGCGTTGCCACAGCCAAAATCAAAAATTTATCAAACGTTAAAAAAAGATTACCAAAAAATTACCATTTTCTTTATAAATAATAAAAACCACATCTCTGACTATAAGTGTACACAAATATCGCATATTATATAGTTGGCTTCGTGAGCCAAACTCTTTAACTAACTTACTTCAAAAGTAAAAGTTACACATTTTATTCTGGAAAGCTACTGTTAAAAAACACACAACCCCACCAACATACAGGTGACAAACGTCGAAAACGTCGGCAAATTCACTGATGGTAGGTTTTAAAAAGGAAAAACAAAAGAAAAGTTAATCCAAGCACAATGTAGGGCGGCTGTAGCCTAATGGTTATGCCATTAGCTTATCAACCGAAAAATCCGAGGTTCGAATTTCGGCGGACGCCCAGAAAAAAAGTAGTCTTTGGAAGAGATGTGGTTATCTCCGAAATATGTTTAGTTATAACTTTTACCAATAAATATAAATTTATCACACCACAATTTTTATTACATATAGGAGGTGCCAGTGAAGAGCCTCCTGAGATTTTCACGTTGTATATCCGTTGAACTACTTTTGTTAGAGCATTAAAGTATAGGAAATAAGTATATACTAAATGTTTAAAAATTGTCGATATCGGTATTAGCCCTAGGCATGGAAAAATTACCAAACCGGAAAAAAAGTTACCAAATTACCAAAAGGGTTTTTAGAGGAAAAAAATTACCAATTTTGGTTAAAAATAACCAAAGTGGTAATGCTGGTTACGACTCCAAAGTAAAAGTTTTAATTCAAAACTTCCATTACCAGAGTTTTGGGAAATGGTGACTATTTTAAAAACGATTTAGGAGAAAGTTTCTTTAAATAACTAGGTGATTTTGTAACCAATTTAATGTGTCTGCCTCACAGCTCAGCGGCAGCTGAAAGGCAATTTTTTGATGTGTGCCTTATAAAAACCAAACTACGAAATCGTTCAGAATTTAAGGCTTTAAATGATATAATGCTTTGCAAAGAACTAAGTAGAAGCGCAGGCGGCTCCAACTATGTTTGGTCACCTAAAGACTCATTTTAATGTTTTTAAGCTTTTTTTTGTTTTTTTTTTTAAGTTTTTCTTTTTTTTTTTTGTTTGGGAATGAATGGCATCAGCAATTTGCACAACAGCTGATCGGCGGGGTTTTATGTTGTGTTGAAGCTGACAACAAAGTCAAATAAAACTCCTGGGAAAATCGTGAAATTGGGAGAGCAAGAAAGAGTTTCGTATCAGGGCATCTTCGTTGTAATATTTAACAAATTGTTTGTAGTGAAGCAAGTAGACAAAAAAAAACTTGATATTCCATTTAATGCTTGTATGACAGGTAACGTTTATGTATTACGCCCTGACTTCACTACGACGTATTTCGTGAAAGCATCGCTTATTGCAAGTATGTGTTTAGAGCAGTGATGCACACCTAGGGATGGCAAAAAAAATTTAATAATCGATTCACCGTTTTTTAGGTTAATCGAAAGGGTTCGATTATTAATCGCGAATAATTGTAGGGAATTAACCGATTATAACCGTTTTTCGATTACAATTACTGATAAATTAATACGTAGTACCCCAAGAGGACAAACAAGCTAATTTTTATACATACTATGTATGTGTGTTCGTTTTTATTATAATAATAAAAAATCGTAATTTCAGCGAAAAAATTTTCAATACTAAAACACGTTATAAACAAAAAAGTGTCGGCTTTTAACTAAGAAAGCGCACCACGAAAAAAAAATTACTTTTTCAGGGGCTCTCAGATATCTCAAAACTGAAATCAAAACTTGCAGGAAGTTTACAGTTTACGAGATAATTGTCGTTAAGGTTAGATGGATCCATAGATATTACCCCAGAGAATTATGTCGGCTGAGGATTATTTTTTTTAAAGCGCAGCTGAAGGCCGCCAACGCAAAATATTGTTCTACACACATACATATATGCATTTTCTCGTTTTAATACGTGCTTTTATCTCGGAAATAAATCGTAGTTTTCTTGTTTTGTTTGGTAAATTTTAAAATCTTAACAACAAATATCTTGTAAACTACAAGCCTACGGAAATTTTTGATTTCAGTTCCAAGTCCTGTGAGAGCCCCTCTACCCCCCTGAAAAAGTCATTTATTTCGGGGCGTTGTTCCTTAATGGAAAATTTTCCCAAAAACAATTTTAAGGAGGTACGAATTAATACAAATTCGTATATAAATGAAATCATATTAAAAAAGCTGTGCACATTTATCTGCACATTGCGCTTACTTAAATAACATCATCAATCATTCTACTAACATTTTGCCTTGAAAAATAATTTACAAAATATAAGGATTTATTTCATGAAGATAACCATTTAATTATTGTACTGAGATGGTTTAAATTTTTAATAATGCCACTTTCCTTAAAAAAATATACAATAAACGAAAAAATCGTCATTTATTGAGAAAAATCGTCAATACGGCAACGCTGGCTGGAGGGAACGTATATTGCGATTTTTTGGATATACTCACAAAACCGTAGGTAACTGAATTCGGACTCGAATGAAAAGGTGGTAATTCTCGATTATTTCCTTTCGATTATTTTCGACTTTAGAGGAAAAAGGTTAATCGAAAAAATAATCAAAAGGAAAAAACCGATACATTTTAACCGTTAACCGAAAGAAATTAACCGATTATAATCGTTTTTCCGGTTATAGTTGCCATCCCTATGCACACCGCCGACTGCGCTACTTACACAAGCGCAACATATTTCTGCATTAGTGTGCGCTTATAAGCAGAGCACTGCAAGAATTTCGCTGTGGTGATTTTCATAGTGGCGTTTAAAATTGTATGATTTTATTGAACTAAAAGTTTTAAAGCAAATTATGCATTGACGCTCATAAGAAGGGTTCAAATAAAAAAAATATTTCAATTCCGATTGAACTTTGAATTCTAATTCGGTCATTTTGTTGTCGCATACCTATTGCTCACAAAAAAATTCTTTGCGCGATCGATGCACACAGCATGAAATTCAAGCGCAGACTAATAGCCCAGTTAGTCGAGAACGTAAACCCGTGTACCGTGTCAGCTGATCCAACCTATTTAATGGGATTTGTATGTAACCGATTATTCAACGACGTACGACGCAGAAGCCCGTACCGCAGAAATCAAAATCATTTTGATTTTTTACGTAAAAACGTGGCAGCTGATCGCTCGCATGGTTGCAAGGTAGAAGGGTTGCCAGTTGAACATTTTTAGTTATTAAATATTTAAACAGTAATTAGCTTTGTTCGTTTACGGATATTTTTTGATGTTTTTCGAAAACTTTTAAAAACAAACACTTTGTCGCCGTTTTTTACGCCAAATCTCCAACAGAAGAGAACCAACTGAGAGAGAAATCTGACATTTCATTTTGTGAGAAGCTGTTGAATTCTGTTGGACAAATTTTTGCCAACAGCAATTTTCCAACAGCAAAACAGCTGATCAACCAACAGCTGACTTGAATTTTTGCAAGTAACAAGATTTGCAAAATATACAAATCAATTACAAAATTGGAAAAATACACTAAATTGGCAACAAATATGGATAAATTAAATATGCAAAATAAGTTACATACTTTTTGCGAAGTATTTATATGCATATTATGTACCTTAGTAAATTGTAATCTCCTTTGCGGGAATATATATTAACGGGGCCCCTGTGGTGCAGTGGGGAGTGTTGTGGCCACTGTGGTGTGGCGGACAGTGGCTAGTCTGCCATACCAGAGGTCATGGGTTGAATCCCCAGCCTGGATAGAGGGAAAATTTGTATATAATGATCCACGATCCGATAACAATTAATTTTCCAGAGGGTAGGGGTGGTCTCACAGATCACAAAAAACAAAGTACTACCCTCCGGGCGCTTATAGTTCAGGAGACATTCATTGTTAAATTAATGTATGTATGTGTAGAACATCTTTCTGCGTTGGTGGCTTTTGGCCGCGCTTCAATAAAATTACCCTCAGCCGGCAGAATTCTCTTTCTGGATTAATATCCATGGAGAAATCCACAGTTGTTTTGTATAGAACACCTTTTGCCTTCAGCCGCGCTTTACAAAAATAACCCTCAGCCGGGAGAATTCTATTTCTGGAGAACTTTAATATTATAATTTAATAATAGTTGAAAGTGTTAAGATAAGATGAATTATCATCTACAAAATATTTCCTGAAAGTTTCACTGAGCCTGGATAGACAACAAATTCTAACTAAAACCCAATTATCCGGATTTTAAAAATAGCAGCCACTCTAGGCAGTGGGTGGCACACCCTCCGAGAGTAGTTCAGCAGTGGGTCGGCTTCAGTATAATGCGCCCGCCGTATTTATTTTCAGACCACTGGAACTTTCGGGAAATCTTCTATGGATGTTAATTTTACTAATTATAAGATATAATTCGAGAAAGGAAATTTTGCTGGCTGGGGCTATTTTTTTTAAAGCGCGGCCAAATGCCGCCTACGCAAAAGTTTGTTCTACTCCAAAGTACTGTGGATCGGTCCATAGAGGGTTATTTTTTTAAAGCATGGCCAGGGCCGGGTGCATTAAATTGAAATCTCTTCTGCGGGGAGGCAGACGCGAAGGCATACTGCGGTGGAAAACAGTATGGACATGGGTACAAAGAAAAGCAATTGTTAGTGTGATAATTATTACAATGAAATCCTATTTATTAGATAGTAACAGCGAACCGCAGCGGGTTAGGGGGTCTAGAATATACCCGTTGTAAGGAATGCCTGTCGTAAGACGCGACTAAAATCCACCGGTTGGTGGAAGGTTGATTATGGCCAGAAAAAATCGTTCGCACGACAGCCGGGCTAGTGTCAGAAGCGACTAGTACCCGAGCGTACCGGATTTATCCAGCAAATGACTGTCACATCCCCTACACTCCCCAAAACCTTCGGGGAGTGTCTTGGTGGCTACAACAACAACAACATGAAGTTAATTGTATTGCAGATACATACATGTGTGCTTATATCTCCACTGTTTTCAGGCAGAATTGTAACTCCATTAGCATTTATATAGAACAAACAGTGCCGATTTATTGTAAAAGAGAGTTCCGGATGCATTTCCGAACTTCAAAAAACCTTTTTGCGAGCCTATGCGAACGATTTTTAGATTGAGGAGGTTATCGCGAGGTGACAAAAGACTGACCAAAACGAAACCCAAAACGAATCAAAAGAAATTAAATAAGAAAAAAACTATGTTTTATTTTATTATTTTTATGTTATATGTACATATATACATAATTAACAGCAATAATTTCCACCAATTTTATTATCATTTTATTTTAATCCTTTTTATCCTTTGAATTTGGGGCTTGTGAATGTAAATAAAAATCAGCTGTTTGCCAAAGCTATTAAACTCTGCAAATTTTGTGTTCGTTTACCTCTTACGATATTTTTCTCTTGTGAGAGGATAGGTGACATTTTCTCCAACACCTGGCTGTTGGAGGCTGCTGAGTAAATGCTGTTGGAGAAAGTACGCGAACAAAGCTATTTTCACAGCATTATACAACTAAAACTCAACAAGATTGTAAAATGTTATCGAATAGATATACATATATGTGTTCACATGGAAAAAATAATATGTCTACTTAAGAGCGCTTTCACATTACTCGGTGCGGTATCGGATCGACATTTTTGGTTTTTACCGAAAGTATACCGAGAGCTTACTGACCACATATATTTCAATTGGCACTTTCACATTAGTGTTGCATACATGAAATCGGAGCGGATTAATTTCGGTATACCGCAACGCGGTAAGACCGGTCAGTAAAATTTGAGGAATTACTGCAGACATTTTTGCGGCGTAATAAAAGAAGAAGAACAAAGTCAGTAAAAAACTCGTTTCGGCTATAAATGTAGCAAGTTATAATGTATTCGTCTTCGCTAGAAGACATTATTGTTATTATTGAGTGATTTGTTGAAGTTAAAAATTTTGTTTTGCAAATTTCGATGTTTGTTTTCCTATTTTCTGCCGATTACGCACCGAAAGTATTCCCACAAGTGTGAAAAACACAGCAATGCGGAATCGTTTCGGTAAGCTGAAAATACCGAGCAAAAAATGTCGATCCGATGTCGTACCGAGTAATGTGAAAAGGCCCTAAACGAACCATTTATTATTACTTTAATTTTTAAAAAGAAAGGAAAGAAAACGTTTATAAATTTTTTTTAAATCCCAAACAAAATGTAAATATATATATATATATATAAATTAATAACAAGATAATAGCTTTGTTCAACAACTTTACTTGCAAGTACTTGCAAAAAGAGCGTCAATGTCAAATTAAGAGTAAAAACGAGAAAAGAGAAAATTATCAACCAAAGTAATTGAACACAAAATCGTAAACATTCGCAAGAAAACAGCTGATACGCTGTTTTGACAATTTGATTTTAAAGGCCCTCGGCAACTTACAAGCTTGCATGACAAGCAGTGCATATGTGTGAGTGTCGGGTGATTGTAGTGATGGGCGAGTCCGAGATGTTTAGACAATCGAGAGAATCGCCATCGTTGCAAAATCACAATCGAGTCAAAAGTTGACTCGCTCCTCGACTACACAATCGAGATGTTTTTGCGATTGTTCCGAGTCGGCGAGTCTGAGGTTGTTTCAATGGCATCTCGACTGCACAAGCGAGATGTTTTTGCGATTGTTCCGAGTCCGCGAGTCGTAGGTTGTTTCGATGACATCTCGACTACACAAGCGAGATGTTTTGGCGATTGTTCCGAGTCGGCGGGCCGGCTGTTGTTTTGATGATATGTTTTAGTTGATAAAATAAACTGAATGAGGTTTGTTTATAAAGAATGTAGGATTTTTAATGGAAGTGAGGCAAATACATAAATAAATTAACCAAATTGAAAAATATTGCATTATTGCAATCACAAGTAAAGAGTGTCGTGCATAATAATAATAATTAATTATTTAAACATTAATAAATTTTCTGAAGTGAGACGCTTATGAAACAAATGAATTTTACGAGTAGCAACAACGGCAATAGATTTGTACCACTCAGTATGTTTTTTAAAGCAATTTTAATATTCAAGCGGCAACAACAAATATGTATTTTTTGCAGCGAGTCCGAGATGTTGTAGGTTGATGAGATGAGATGAGATGTTTATGTGACTGACGGCCATTTACGACTTGACTCGAATACGAATGAAAACCATCGAGAGCATTCGAGATGTTTCAACAATCGAGAGAATCGAATAAAACATCTCGGACTCGCCCATCACTAGGTGATTGACGCAAATATCAAAAATTTTTGATTTTCGTCGCCACGAGCAGATAGCGAGCCGACAACAAGTACGTGTACCACGACGGCTGCCGATTGCACTCACACCATCAAAAAAACACTAACACATATGCACTGCTTGTCATGCAAGATTGTAAGTTGCCGAGGGCCTTTAGGTTAGGTTGTAATTGAAATTTTTATACTCAGCTGTACTAGTACACAGAGTATTATAATTTTGATTTCATAACGGTGGATTGTAACATAATGAAATAATCGAGATAGATATGGACTTATATATATCAAAATGATCAGGGTGAAAAGAGAAATCGATTGAGCCATGTCCGTCCGTCCGTCCGTCCGTCCGTCCGTCCGTCCGTCCGTCCGTCCGTCCGTCCGTCCGTCCGTACGCACGATAACTCGCGTAAAAATTGAGATATTTTGATGAAATTTGAAATGCAAGTTGGTATCGAGACTGGGACGGTTGGTATTGAAAATGGGCGAAATCGGACCATGACCACGCCCACTTTTCCTATATAGAAAAAATCGGAAATTTGGTATCTCAGCCACTAATATAGCTAGAGTGATAAAATTTTACCCACGTATTGAGCTCAGGCCGTTATGAAGAAATTTGATTAAGTTTTGGAAAATGGGCGGTGCCACGCCCACTTATTAAGGGTCAAACATTGAAAGTTTTATATGTCATAACTCAGAAACCGTTGAAGATATATCGATGAAATTTGGTATGCGTAATTTGCTTACCTAGACAAATGTTTTGGCGAAAAATTATCAAAATCGGTTGACGGCCACGCCCACTTTGATATATGGGAACTATAAAGGGGCCTAATAAAAACATTTTAAGCGATATCTCTGTCAAATATAAAGATCTATCACTGAATTTTTGTGGCAGGAGTCCAACTACGGACATAAAACAAAAAGTACAAAAATTTTGGAAAATGGGCGGTGCCACGCCCACTTATTAAGGGGCAAACATTGAAAGTTTTATATGTCATAACTCAGAAACCGTTGAAGATATATCGATGAAATTTGTTTTGCGTAATTTGCTTACTTAGACAAATGTTTTGGCGAAAAATTATCAAAATCGGTTGACGGCCACGCCCACTTTTATATATGGGAACTATAAAGGGGCCTAATAAAAACATTTTAAGCGATATCTCTGTCAAATATAAAGATCTATCACTGAAATTTTGTGGCAGGAGACCAACTAGGGACATAAAACAAAAAATATAAAAATTTTGGAAAATGGGCGGTGCCACGCCCACTTATTAAGGGGCAAATATTGAAAGTTTTATAAGCCATAACTCATAAACCGTTAAAGATATATCGATGAAATTTGGTACGCGTGATATATTTACTTAGCCAAATGTGTGGACGAAAGATTTCCAAAATCGGTTGACGACCACGCCCACTTTTATATATGGGTTTTATAAAGTGACCTAATAAAAACATTTTAAGCGATCTCTCTGTCAAATATAAAGATCTATCACTGAAATTTTGTGACATGAGTTCTACAATAGACCGGAAACAAAATATAAAAAAGTTTGGAAAATGGGCGTGGCACCGCCTCTTTTTATACAAAGGAATCTACGTGCCTATTACTCGACAAATAACTGAGATATTATGACGAAACTTGGTTTATACACTTTTATAACATGTGTTAATAGACACGCAAAAATGTATTGAAATCGGTTTATGACCACGCCTACTTTTTAACAAAGATATTTCTGGAACACCCTTTTGGAATTTGTAACGTGAAGTTTTTGTAACTAAAAGTCATAGAGGGATGCAATTTTGCACTAACAATAATATTTATATGCTTATTTGGATGATTGATACAAATTTTGAAAATGGGCGTGGCTGCGCCCTGTTTATGCAGCACTTGTGTCATATAAAATACACCCTATATCGAACAAACGCAAACAAACAATGAAAGCATACAGCTGAGTATCTAATGTTCGATTCCACTCGAACTTAGGCTTCCTTACTTGTTGAAATTGGAAATGAATGGAAATAACTGAATTAGGAAAACAAAATTCTACTTTGGCTATTCCACAACATCATCAATATTCATTTTTGCGCTAACTTATTTAGTACACAATTAGAAATTTGCGTTTAAAATATTTGTATATTTCCAATTGAAATTTTTGTGATCATATATTTTGGACACTTCTATTTTTTCAATTTGGCTCTCTTTTGCGATTTTTTTGGTTTTTGAACATAAATTCGTAACTATTCGTAAAAATATGTAAAAATTTTGAGATATTGAACACTCCTAATAAACCAAGATATTACTGAAAATTAAAGCAAAAATTGTATTTATCCACAATGGTGGCGGTATTTTCTTAATTGATACCTCTTGGTGGTCTTCTTCTGCAATTTTTCCAAATTAAAAAGTTATAAATTGCCACAATAAATCTGAGTTTCTGTAACAAAATCAATTAAAGTGATGTCACACTAATACGATACTAGAAAAGATATGAGTTACAGAAACTCAGTACAGATTTCTTAATTAAACACAGATTTTTGTGAGAATCTTGTTGCTTCCCAATATAATTTTTTTATGGAATTTCAATCGTAAATTTAATGTTCTGACTGTGTTTTTTGTTATTTTATGTTTTAGTCCTTGATAACTATCACCAAGGTGTGATGGAAATATATTGGGCAGCAACAAAATTACAAGAAAAATGTGTTTTAATTACCAACTAAGCCGTAAAAAAGTAACTAAATTAATAAAAAAAAAGTCGTCAACGAAAACTCTAAAAACGATTAAATTAGTATTTTATTGTCATTTGGCAAATAATGCACAGTTGTGTATTGAAGAGTAATCCGCATAACACTTTGAAGATTAGTAAATATCTTGTTTGTTCAAAAATGACTAAATGGCAACCCTGCCAAAACCCAATAAACACAAAAGCGAGAATGATATCGTGGCGAATTCGAGGTGGATTCGCAGAAGAAGATTTTCTAGAATGTATTCGCCAATGGGCATAAATCTCGAATCGCCAACGATCCGAGAATATAAAAATGCGCGAATCGCTAATGAGGGGTGACTCGCCTGGGAATTCGGATTCGCCGATCTATCGTCGCGAACTATCGCCGCGATAATATAATCAGAGAAGCGAATTCGTCTCGAATTCGAGGCGAATCCGTTGTGTTTATTGGGAATGAAAACAAACTATATATATATGTAAATATGTGTGAGTAAACAGCAATTGCTTGCTAGCGGCACACACACGACTCGTATGTGTAGCCGAGCAGCTGCGTTTTGCTCCGTATTGCTCTTTCGTTCAACACTGGTTTAGAGCCTCGCTTACTCTTAACAAAAGGTGTCAATCGTTTTGTCGATACTGTCCAAATTCATCATGACAGTATCGAGTAACACGCCAACATACAGCTTTAGGTACAATATACAACATTTTATTATTCATTCGCCGGTATAATCGATTTCGTTCGAGACAATATTCTTTTCGAACTAGTTTTATTTGCATCAGGATTGCTCTCTTAGTGGCCGCTGTGGTGCAGTGGGTAGAGTGCTCGCCTGCTATGCCAGAGGTCTCGGGTTCAAACCACGGTCCGAGCCAAACAAATTTTTCTAATTAGTAAAAATCCAATTATTGGGTTTTTTAAGAGCAGCGGTCACCTCTCGGCAGTGGGCGGCATACCCTCCGAGAGTATTTCTGCCATGAAAAAAGCTTCTCACAAAAAATGCATTCGCCGTTCGGAGCCGGCATAAAACTGTAGGTCCACCCAATTAGTAGGAAAAACAAAAAGGAGCACACCTCGAATTGGGAGAGAAGCTCGGCCATAAAACTCGTCAGAGTTATAATAGCGCCATTGTATTATTATATTATTATTGCTCTCTTTACAACAGGGTGTGATCATTTTGTAGTAAATTAGTACGAAACTTTCAATATGTTCCCAAAGTACCTCAATAACTATTCCGAATGTTGTCGATTGTAAAATTATGTAAACATAAGTGTATTTTTTTCTTTTTATATGGAGATAAAAATGTAATCAAAAAAATTAAGTTTTTTCTTGCGTTTTTTTTTACTAAATTTGACAATTGCCGCAATCGCTTTTTTTTATACTCAGCTGTACTATTACACAGAGTATTATAATTTTGATTTCATAACGACGGATTGCAACAGAATGAAATAGGTGACAGGTAACAAAGTCAACGGAAATAATGTCAATTGACCTTATTTCCCACCCGGTTGGGAAATAAGGTCAACGAAAATTTGGAAATAAAATAATTGACCTTATTTCCCAATCCAAATGGAAATAATGTCAATTATGCTTAAAACTTGTTCATTCATGAAAATATTTGCTGAGTTCTTCTGCAAACCCGTTATGACTGACGAAAATCTTATTGCGGATTGTGATGCAAGTATGTCAGACGCAAACGGGGAGGAAGACAATAATGAAGTCATCCATTTCAGCCAGACAAATGCCATTTTAAATTGTATCCTCTGTACCGAAACCCCTCGTGATACGGTATTATTTCCATGCAGCCATTTTAAGCTTTGTGCCAAATGCTATTCAAAAATTGCGCAAAATTCCGCTCGTGTAAAGTGCCCTGTTCTCTGCCCCTACTGCAGACAAGTTATTGCCAACACAGCAAAAATATTTCAATAAATTATATAATAATGTAAAGTATGTTAAATATCTAGTTATAAAAAAATTTAAATAAATATGTATATAAAAACTATGTCTACTTGCCTTATCCTGCGGCATGGCAAAAAAGTAGGAAAATAAAAATTTGGAATTAAAAATCGCGCGATTTTTTATTCCAAATTTTCGCCTGCGGCGCTTTTCTTTTCTCATAAAAAGCAGTTTAAGAAAACGAAAATTTGGAATTAAAAATCGCGCGATTTTTCATTCCAAATTTTCGCCTGCGGCGCATTTCTTTTCTCATAAAAAGCAGTTTAGGAAAATACAAAATTTGGAATTAAAAATCGCGCGATTTTTTATTCCAAATTTTCGCCTGCGGCGCTTTTCTTTTCTCATAAAAAGCAGGTCAATTGACCTTATTTCCATTGACCTTGTTATTACCTGTCACCATGAAATAATCGAGATAGATATGGACTTATATATATCAAAATTATCAGGGTGAAAAGAGAAATCGATTGAGCCATGTCCGTCCGTCTGTGCGCACTCTAACTCGAGCAAAAATTGAAATATTTTGATGAAATGTGGAACGCAAGTTGGTATCAAGACTGAGACGGTTGGCATTGAAAAATGGGCGAAATTGGGCCATGACCACGCCAACTCTCCCTATATAGCAAAAATCGGAAATATGGTATCTCTGTCATTAATAGAGCTGGAGTGATAAAATTTCACCCACGTATTCAGCTCAGGCCCCTATGAAGAAATGTGGTGCAATTTTGGAAAATGGGCTGTGCCACGCCCACTTATAAAGGGGCAAACATTGAAAGTTTTATAAGTCATAACTGAGAACCCGTGGCAGATATATCGGTTAAATTTGGTACACGTGATCTACTTACTTAAGCAAACGTTTGCACGAAAAATTGGTTGACGACCACGCCCATTTTTATTATAAAGTGGTTTAATAAAAGCATTTTTTGAAGCGATATCTTTGTCAAATATGTAGCAATAAGCAGTTATTAACCCTAGAACCATAATGTACGTAAATTTTGCGTATATAGAATTTTCATATTGTGATTGCACAAGTATAACATACTGTAACGGTACCTAACTCCGGCAGTGCTTCCCTGCAGAAAACGGAACTAGTCCATACATGCATGTACAAACCAGCCGCTTGTGGCAATCAACTAGCCCAAAACCTGCCACATTCCATATAAAAATATTGGTCCAATTAACATTGCAATGTCCTAGCACAGGACCACATGGTCCATCGCTCGATCGCATCAAACTAGTTTAAAAACTAACTTGCCGTAGCTACTTTGCAAACAAGAGATTACTTTTTAAACTAGCTACGCCAAGCTACTTTTTAAACTACTCTAAGGAGTTAAAAATGTAAAATATTTCCAGAACTACTTCATTCTTGAGCTCTCAAGACCAATTTTATTTATTTTTTTTTTAAGGAAAAAGTGATGTGAAAAATTAATATTTTTTGGTAGAATTTATAGATCCATTTAGGAGACCGCCACATCTCTTCAAGCAATTCTTTGTGCTAATTAGTAGAGCTTGTTTATCGGCTGGCTCATCCGATTAAATTTTACTTTTGGTTTTTTGGTCGTTTTTATTTTCATAACTACTTCATTCTTGAGCTCTCAAGACCATTTTTTTTTTTTAAATATTTAGATTAATGCTTCTTGGCAACACTGTTAATAAACATCGTGCAGTGGTTACGATCGTTAAAACCGATCTTCAAACACGAATCTACATCCATACATATATATGAACTGGCCCAATTATTGGCTGCATGTGGCAAGTTCGTAGCTAGTTGAATGTGGCACAAATGTACCATATACGTGAACTGGCCCAATGATTGGCTACATGTGACAAGTTAGTAGCTAGTTGACTGTGGCACAAATGTACCAAGTAGTCCAACAATTTTTACAGGGAACTACTTCATTTTTTGAGCTCTCAAGACTATTTTTTTTTAAAGGAAAAATTGGTGTGAAAAATTAATATTTTTTGGTGATTGGCTACATGCGGCAAGTTCGTAGCTAGTTGACTGTGGCGCAAATGTACCATATACGGGAACTGGCCCAATGATTGTCTACATGTGACAAGTTCGTAGCTAGTTGAATGTGGCACATATGTACCAAGTAGTCCAACAATTTTTACAGGGAAAGCGAGGTAGAAGTCAATTGTGCACGGGCTCTTAAAAATGTAAAATATTTCCATAACTACCTCTCAAGACCAATTTTATTTATTTTTTTTTAAGGAAAAATTGATGTGAAAAATTAATATTTTTTGGTAGAAGTTATAGATCCATTTAGGAGACCGCCACATCTCTTCAAGCAATTCATTGTGCTAATTAGTAGAGCTTGCTTATCGGCTGGCTCATCCGATTAAATTTTACTTTTGGTTTTTTTGGTCGTTTTTATTTTCATAACTACTTCATTCTTGAGCTCTCAAACACGAATCTACATACATAGATATATATGAACTGGCCCAATGATTGCTGCATGTGGCAAGTTCGTAGCTAGTTGAATGTGGCACAAATGTACCATATACGTGAACTGGCCCAATGATTGGCAACATGTGACAAGTTCTTAGCTAGTTGAATGTGGCACAAATGTACCAAGTAGTCCAACAATTTTTGCAGGGTTGCAGCATAAATATATATATATATATTTTTTTACGTATACACGACTATAAAAGTACAACAAATCCCAGCAGTATTTATCAGCTGGAAAACAGCACATATTTCCTACTGAATATTCAGTAGAGATGTAGTTCTAATATCTGAACTTTCCCTTTCGTTTTTATATAGAGGTGGCGTCGAAAATCAACTACCTAAAAACTGCCGAACGAGAAGGGAGAGTTTCTGTAGGAAAAAAGGCCTGAGTACGCAGGGAGAACTTCCATAGCATGTATTTCAGTACACCTGATGTCTTCACTGCGTGTTCAGTTATTTTTTCAGCGATGAATTTTGAACTTACTTTCAGGCTATTTTTCATAATGAATATTCTATTGAATATGCACCTCCTTACCTCAAATACTGCTGGGATGTTGTCATTTGAAGGTGTGAGAGTGATTGGCTCAAATCCCTATACGTAAAATTTACGTATAGTTAGTAATAAGCGAAAAAATAGGATATGGTATTTAATATGAAAGTGTAATATTCTCATGTAATTTTTGTATAACGCGACAGTATATTATGTTATTACTGCTCAGAAACCTTCCGGGGTCATCCGGGTCCACATTTTGACCCATATCTGGGGACCCGACCTAGGAATCATAATAAGTACAGCTCCATGTAAAAGCCCTGCTCAAAGCCTTTCTTTTTATATCAATATTGCTCAAAAAAATTCCGGGGTCATCCGGATCCACGTTTTGACCTATATCTCTGGACCTGGAACAAAAATTATTAAAAAAATTGAAAAAAAAGTCGCAAGAAATTAAAAAATTTTTGACCAGCTATCGCTCAGCGAGGTTATTCAACCGCTACAAGTTGTATGTCACTGGAAGCGTATTTTAATTTCCTTTCGAACGAGGTACTGCTTGTGGTTATCGCTCTTGTAACTTTAGCGAAAAATACTTTTGAATGAAGTGATACCCAAAAAAACACAAAATTACGCATCATCATATGTATAACCATAAAAAAATTAAAAAAAAAAATTTTGAGATCAGGTATTTCTTGGTATTTTATTCAAATTAACCATTTGTAAAGTAGTGTAATCAACTTTGGCTGCAAAATGGAGAACAATGTGAGTTGTATTAGGCGGATTCTAATCACTACGTAAGATTTACGTACATTAGTAATAACGTAGTATGAAATATCGTTATGGTTCTAGGGTTAAACATTTAATAAGTAACTTTTACTTGTGTGTATAATTGCATATATTTGAGCTATACAGGATTAAATGGAAAATCATACTTTTTCATAATTTTTTACAATCTATTGTAGGCCAATCAATTTGCTTTATAAATAAATGCTATTGAGAGCTTTGTGGCCGGCGAAGTTTAAAGCGAAAACAAATTTCCTTTGATCCTCCTACGTGTTTCGGCGTATATTTGCGCCTTCTTCAGGGAGTCTAATTTATTTATAAAAAAGTAAGGAAGCCTAAGTTCGAGTGGAATCGAACATTAGATACTCAGCTGTATGCTTTCATTGTTTGTTTGCGTTTGATGGAAACACGGTGTAGGTACACGGAACGAAAAACGTACATAAAACTAATGTATTTCGACATTAATATTAATGAAAAAAATAGTTGATTTTGAACCAACTAACGTGTTCATTAAAATTGATGAACGGCGTTCGTTAGCTCGAGATTTTAATGAACGGGGTCTATGAATATGAACGAAACAATGAACGTTTTCATAAAAATTTTATGAACGGGTTCATAAAATATTATGAATCCTTTCATAGATTTCATGAAATTATTTGTTATAGTTGAGAACAAGTACAGCTAAGTGCAGAATTTGACATGCTCAATACAAGTGGTGTGATAGCACAGTGGTAAGGCGTCCGGCTTGGAATCGAGCAGGTCGCAGGTTCGAATCCTGTCGATGTGAAGGCGACTGATTTTTTTTTATAATTTAATTTTTTTTTTATAAAAATGTGAAAAATATTTAAAAAATAAAATAAATAAATAAAAAGGTCGGAGGGATCGGAAAAAAATAATTAGTCAACTAATACTTCCCCAGAAATTATTCAGACAAAGGGCAACATTTCATTTCATATATGTAAGTGAAGATGCAAATAATAAACTCTTTATACCAAGCGCTTCATTAGTCATCTGAGAATTGCAGAAATATGCAAAGCCATCGGAAGTTTAACGAACGAAGGTAACACATCGAATTTGTCTTTTTCATACCAAATGAACAACAATGAATTCTATGAATAGCATTCATAAATATTTTTCATAAGTAATAAAAACTGTTAAAATTTTGAATTTTGTTCTACGCCAAGTTCATGAATTTTCATTCAATAACTTTATGAACGCCTTCATTAAATTTTATGAAATTCTTGATTAAATTTATGAAAAATTCATTAAAATCAATGAATTTGTTCATAAATCTGACTACAGGAAATTTATGAACGCCGTTCATTAAAAATTAATGACATATTTTTATCCGTGTACCTTATATAAAGCAAGTGCTGCATAAAGTGAGCGTAGCCGCGCCCATTTTCAAAATTTTTATCAGTCATCCAACTAAGCATATGAATATTATTCTTTGTCCTTTTTGACTTCTAGTTACAAATTCCCAAAGGGTGTTCCAGAAATATCTTTGTTAAAAAGTAGGCGTGGTCATAAACCGATTTCAATAAATTTCTGCGTGTCTATTAACACAAGTTATAAAAGTGTATAAAAAAAGTTTCGTTATAATATCTCAATTATTTGTCGAGTTATGGGCTCCGAAATCTCGTAGATTCCTTTGTCTAAAAGGAGGCGGTGCCACGCCCATTTTCCAAAATTTTTCTATTTTTTGTTTCCGGTCTATTGTGGAACTCTTGCCACAAAATTTCAATGGATTATCTTTATATTTGACAAAGATATCGCTTAAAATATTTTTATTAGGCCACTTTATAATACCCATATATAAAAGTGGGCGTGGTCGTCAACCGATTTCGCTAAAATTTTCAACATGTATTACGACAAGTAATAAAAGTGTACACACCAAGTTTCGTCATTAGGTATATATCAATTATTTGTCGAGTTATGGGCTCAGAAATCTCGTATATTCCAGCTTCTAAAAAGAGGCGGTGCCACGCCCGTTTTCCAAAATTTTTGTGTTTTTCGTTGTATGTCCGCAGGTGGACTCCTGGCATAAAATTTCAATGATATATCTTTATATTTGACAGAGATATCGCTTAAAATGTTTTTATTAGGTCACTTTATAATACCCATATATAAAAGTGGGCGTGGCCGTCAACCGATTTTGACAATTTTTCGTCCAAACATTTGACTAGGTTAGTATATCACGCGTACCAAATTTCATCGATATATCTTCAACAGCTTCTGAGTTATGACTCATAAAGCTTTCAATGTTTTCTCCTTAATAAGTGGGCGTGGCACCGCCCATTTTCCAAAATTCCACCAAATTTCTTCTTAGGGGCCTGAGCTCAACACGTGGGTAAAAGTTCATCACTCTAGCTATATTAGTGGCTGAGATACCAAATTTCCGATTTTTTCTATATAGGAAAAGTGGGCGTGGTCATGGTCCGATTTCGCCCATTTTCAATACCAACCGTCCCAGTGTCAATACCAACTTGCATTTCAAATTTCATCAAAATATCTCAATTTTTGCGCGAGTTAGAGTGTTTACAGGCGGACGGACGGACGGACGGACGGACGGACAGACGGACAGACGGACGGACGGACATGGGTCAATCGATTTCTCTTTTCACCCTGATCATTTTGATATATATAAGTCAACTTCACATTCGTTGTACGGATAAGACGTGTTTTTTTCGCTCTGATCGTTTTTTGATAATCATTGCCAATATTGCTTTTCATATTGAACAATTATTATGGACAGTTTCTGTGGGAGATGCGATGCTGCATTTGGGCGTAGTGACACTTTAATTGTGCCTTGCAGTGGCTTTTGCAAAAAACTTTTTCATCGTTCGTGTTGTGAAGGCAGTTTGGCTGAGTATGATGTGAATTTACTAAAAAAGAACCGCTATATAAACTATGTTTGCTCTGAATGCCTTAATTCTTACGAAAAACTAAGCAAAGCCTATGACATTGTTATTGCCTCGCAAAAAGTTGGTTTGGAATCAATCCTATGTGCTTTAGAAGTGAAGTTTAAGGAAGTTTATGGTCAAATCGCTGAAATAAAAAATGAAATTAAATTATTTAATGAAAATAAAAATAATAAAAACGATTCAGGCAACAACAATGCAAAATGCACGAATATGTGTTTGCCTAGAGCTGAAGCCTTTACATTAGCTGTCCCTGTCTCGCCTGTTTGCAATATGCCGTTCTCAATGAGTCTCGCTGCTCTTTCTCCCAATGTTAATCCTGCTAATGGCTTTGGAGTTGGTATCAATAGTGCTTCTTCTCCGTCAGTGACAGATCTATCGCTTGCTCAATCTATAGCTGCTGTTTCATCTTGCACTAATAATGCTGCTGTTAATTTAAACAAAGCTGTTAACTCTACTGTTAACTCCGATGCTAATAACAGCGCTAACAATAATAGCTGGAAAACTGTGGACCATAAAAATAAGAACAGAAAATTAGTGCATGGTCGAAATGAGAATTCAGAGTTAGGAGTCATTAATTGGAAATGGGTGCATTTATCCTCATTTATGCCAACTGTGTCAGAAGATAATATCATTAGTTATGTCATAAAACATACTGACATTGACCGCAAGCATACTGCCTGCCGTAAATTGGTAAAAAATGGGACATCACTGGATGATCTTCATAGCGTTAATTTTAAGCTTGGAGTTACGTCGCCCTTCTATGATAGACTGTTAGATCCGGATGTTTGGCCCACTGACATTAATGTGCGGCCCTTTCGTTTCTTTCAAAATGCCAACAACGGAAAATAATTATTCTTCTCCTAATTCATCTGTATCAAACATCAAGGTTTATTTTCAAAACATGGCTGGAATGCGTACTAAATCTAAGGAAATATTTATCTCAACTTCGAAAGCAGACTATGATGTCTATGTTTTAGTCGAAACTTGGCTCAATATGGATTTTAATAGTGAAGAATATTTCGATTCTAAGTTATTTCAAGTTTATCGCAAAGATAGAGACTCTATAAAAACTGGCCACTTGAGAGGTGGAGGTGTTCTTATAGCTCTTAAACGAACTTTAAGATCATCTCTAGTCCAATTATCGAGTTGCGATACATTATTGGATCAAGTGTGTGTTTCTATACTTAGTGATTTTAGAACTTTATATATTTGTGCATCGTATATACCGCCTAATAGTCCTGAAAGTTTATATACTTTACATGTTGATAATATAGTTGATATGTGTAATAATGCACCTAATGCTAATTTCTGTATTCTTGGTGATTATAATCTCAGCAATATCACCTGGTCAAATTTAATAGGTAATGGGCTTTTGACCCCTACTAACATTAATCGTCCGCATGAAATCAGTTTTATCGACAGTATTCTTGGTGCTAACCTTACACAGATTAACTATATTTTCAATAGTCTCTCAAAATTGCTTGACCTTGTGTTTGTAGATGATAACTTAATATCCAAGCTCTCTGAAAGTGACTTCCCACTTAGTACTTCCGATAAACATCATGTCCCTATTTGCATTTCTTTGGAGTTTTTTGATACAATACCTGAACTCATTGAAATTAATCCTTCGTTTAATTTCCGTGTCCCAAATCTTAATAGTTTAAATGTGGCTATTGATAGTATAGACTGGTCCGATCTATTTAGTAATAATAACGTTAGTATTTGTTTCGATAGTTTCTTAACTAAATTGTTTGATATTTTTTCTTGTAGCCTACCACTGCTTCGCCCCAAAACGTACAAACTTCCTTGGTACAATAAAACGCTAAAAAAAATAAAAAATAAGAGAAATCATGCCTACAAACTTCATAAAGCTGATTCCAAAAATACTGACTTAAAGGAGCGATACCTTAATCAATCTAGAGATTTTAATATATTAAATAAATTTCTTTACAATCAATATTTAAGTAGGATCGAAGCTGGGATTAAAAATGATCCGAACAGTTTTTGGAACTTTATCCGTTCAAAACGCGGTTGTTCAAACATTCCATCTTGTATGTTCTTTAATGGAAACTGCGCCCATTCGCCTTCTGACACTGTAGAATTTTTCGCTGAATTTTTTAAATCTAATTTTGTATCAGATAATGTCTCTCTTGGTCCGTCCGTTAGTCCGTCTCTAAGTCATCCCCATTCACATCGCTTAGACCTTGGGTCCCTCTCGATTTCTGAGTCTGACGTATCAAATGCCATCTCTACTTTAAAATATTCTTTCAAATGTGATAATGATGGGTTATGTGCCTCTTTTATTAAGACCTGCTCTGCGTCCGTATGTGTTCCCTTGTGCCATATTTTTAATTTATCGCTCTCTTCTGGATTCTTTATAGACAAGTGGAAAATTGCTTCTATTACGCCTATTTTCAAATCGGGCAACAAGAATGAAGTCACCAATTACAGGCCCATTTCTAAATTATCAGTTTGCTCGAAGTTGTTTGAAAAAGTGATAAAAGATAAACTGAACTTTATTGTAAAACGGGTAGTATTCTTGGTCCTTTACTGTTTGTTTTGTTTATAAATGATATTGGAAATTGCTTTCAAAACTCAAATTTTCTATTATATGCGGATGATCTTAAGTTGTTCCGTAGAGTCAAATGTATGGCTGACGCTATATCACTACAGGATGATCTAAACAGGCTTGTTAATTGGTGTACTCAGAATTCACTTTCTCTCAACATCAGTAAATGTTTTCATATGACCGTATCAAAATCCCTCAATAGTATTAGCGCAAAGTATAGCATCTCAACGTTTGAACTTACCACAGTTAGTGAATTTATAGATCTTGGTGTAGTTTTTGATCGGAATTTCACGTTTGTGAATCATATCTGTTATGTACTTCCGAAAGCTTACCGCAATCTAGCTTTTCTGATAAGGTACGCTAAGGACTTCAAGGATCCATATACTAGAATTACCCTTTATAATTGTTTAGTTCGCTCAAAAATTGAATATGCATCTATAGTCTGGAATCCCATTTATATGAATCACTCTCATAGAATCGAGCGACTACAAAGAAAATTCATCAAATTTGCTCTTAATTCACTACATTTTTCTGATCCGATTCCTTCCTATATTTCACGCTGCAAATTAGTTAACCTTCTTACTTTAGAAAATAGAAGGCAATTACATTTATTTATGTTCATTTATGATGTTATCGTAGGTCGTATAGATTGCCCAGATCTTCTTGAACTAGTCACATTTAATGTTCCTCAAAGAACACTTCGTTCTAATTTAATTTTTTATACTGCGCCTGCTAGGACCAATTATCTAAATTTTGCCCCTATATATCGTGCCCTTGTAGGGTTCAATAATATTTCTAAGAGACTGGATATTGATTTTTCATTATGTAATGTGTTTTTAAATATTTAATTCTGTATAGTCTGTAAGATTTATATCATAGACTGAATAAATAAATAAAATAAAATAAAATATATCTATCTCGATTATTTCATTCTGTTACAATCCACCGTTATGTGATTAAAACTATAATACTCTGTGTACTAGTACAGCTGAGTATAAAAACACAAAACAATACATAATTATACAATTATTTAACAATTACACTTTACATTAAATATTTGACACTGCCTACACTGTATTGAAACTTACTTTTATAATTTAAAATACATTGATACATTGTTTTTAACACGCTTTTATTAGTTCCACCTGTATGTATGTATGTATGTATGTATGTATGTAAACATTGCATACTTTTAGGCGAAAGCGTGTGTATTCATACACTGAAGTTTTTCAGTATGAGATGTGCTTATTTTAACACGATTTTATTAGTTTCACCTGTATGTATGTATGTATATATGTATGTAACTTCATCCCATCCTAATAGCCCAGTTAGTCGAGAACGTAAACCCGTGTACCGTGTCAGCTGATCCAACCTATTTAATGGGATTTGTATGTAACCGATTATTCAACGACGTACGACGCAGAAGCCCGTACCGCAGAAATCAAAATCATTTTGATTTTTTACGTAAAAACGTGGCAGCTGATAGCTCGCATGGTTGCAAGGTAGAAGGGTTGCCAGTTGAACATTTTTAGTTATTAAATATTTAAACAGTAATTTTCACAGCATTATACAACTAACTCAACAAGATTGTAAAATGTTATCGAATATACATATATGTGTTCACATGGAAAAAATTGTATATCTGATACGCTGTTTTGACAATTTTATTTTTAGGTTAGGTTGTTGAAATTTTTGAAATTGGAAATGAATGGAAATAACTGAATTAGGAAAACAAAATTCTACTTTGGCTATTCCACAACATCATCAAGATTCGTTTTTGCGCTAACTTATTTAGTACACAATTAGAAATTTGCGTTTAAAATGTTTGTATATTTCCAATTGAAATTTTTGTGATCATATATTTTTGACACTTCTATTTTTTTTTAAAGCTGCTAGTAGTTGCAAGTGAAAATTTTACTTGCAGCGGTTATCAACTCTCTCGAGGTCTTACTCTCTCAATTTGGCTCCCTTTTGCAAATTTTTTGGGTTATTGAACATAAATTCGTAACTATTCGTAAAAATATGTAAAAATTTTGAGATATTGAACACTCCTGATAAATGAAGATATTACTGAAAATTAAAGCAAAATTGTATTTATCCACAATGGTGGCGGTATTTTCTTAATTGATAACTCTTGGTGGTCTTCTTCTGCAATTTTTTTTACATTAAAAAGTTATAAATTGCCACAATAAATCTGAGTTTCTGTAACAAAATCAATTAAAGTGATGTCACACTAATACGATCCACACTTTGTCATCACCTATTTATACTAGAAAAGATATGAGTTACAGAAACTCAGTACAGATTTCTTAATTAAACACAGATTTTTGTGAGAATCTTGTTCCTTCCCAATATAATTTTTTTTATGGATTTTCAATTGTAAATTTAATGTTCTGACTGTGTTTTTTGTTATTTTATGTTTTAGCCCTTGATAACTATCACCAAGGTGTGATGGAAATAAATGGGGAAGCTTTGAACTTGTTCGCTTTTCGCCAAATAAAAATTAATTAGAAATCTTCTGTGTCCACACAATAATTCAACAAGTAAAAAAAAATTTTTAAAAAGCTTTTATTTAATATTAATATAAAAATTTACTAAAAAGGAAAAAAATAAATTTTTAATATTTTTGAACAAGATTTATATTAGTCCTTAGTTCATTTGGATCTTAATTTCAATCTTAGCATACATTTAACGTATTTCTTCAAAGCATTTCTTTATATGTATCAACATAAATAATAGCGTGTGTGCTTTTTACGTAACGCATATCTTACGTAATTGGAATTTAAAGTTTTTATCGCTTCCTTCCATTTCACCAATACTGTTTTATAACATGAATATATAATGAGCACCCGCGCTTTTATTTATGTTGATACATATGAAGAAATGCTTTGAAGAAATACGTTATACTATGTTCATGCTGGATTTGAAACGCAACATTTTGCATTTTCGAAGATGGCTTTTCGAAAAGTGTTCATGCTGCCGCGTTTTGTAAATGCACATTTGAGAAGTTCGAAACAAACGGAGCTAATATCCCAGATTACGCAATCAGGTGTTGATGTTTATTTTGTTGTTTTGTCTAATTAAAAAAATAGAACAAGAATTAGCAAAATATGTAATAATATAATACACTAATTTTGCAAACCAAACGTACCAACCGCTTTGGTATTAATTTTGATCTCTGTTTTGTTTACTTTCGTTCATTACATGTAGAGTGACGTCATCATGGAGCTCGTGTGCCCATGCTCATGCTGCTCTATATGCGTTATCTTGTAGGTATTTCGTTCTTGTATTGCCAGAGTGTTGCCACTATTTTCCATTCGAATGGCAAATTTTTTCGAAGATTTCAGGGTTGCTTTCTGCGTTAGCATTCAAAACGCAAAAAAAAGTTGCGTTAAGTTGCATTTTGGTGGTGGCATTTGTATGGAGAAATGTAACATTTAATGTTGCGTTTTGGACTAAACGCAAAAATGCCTCCGAAACGCAAAACGCAGGCTCACCATGAACATGCTATTAAATGTATGATTAGATTGAAATTAAAATCCAAATGAACTAAGGACTAATATAAATCTTGTTCAAAAATATTAAAAATTTATTTTTTTCCTTTTTAGTAAATTTTTATATTAATCTATTATATAAAAATGGATGTGTGTGTGTGTGTGTGTTTGTTTGTGTGTGTGTGTGCGTGTGTGTGTGTGTGTGTGTGTGTGTGTGTCCTTTATGGACTCCCAAAGTAATCAACCGATCTTTATGAAATTTTCACAGTAGATTCGTATGGTATTAGCGCACATAATAGGGTATATAGAATTTCGAAAAAGTGGGAACTTCCCGGAATATAGGCCCAAATGTGGACCCAGAGTGACCCAGCAAGTGTTTGAGCAATATGGGTATCAAATGAAAGGTGCTGAGCAGGCCTTCAACATAGAGTTATTTTCATTGCGATGCCTAGGCCGGGTCTCCAGATATGGGTCAAAACGTGGACCCAGAGTGACCCAGCAAGTGCTTGAGCAATATGGGTATCAAATGAAAGGTGCTGAGCAGGCATTCAACATAGAGTTATTTTCATTGCAATGCCTAGGCAGAGTCCCCAAATATGGGCCAAAACGTGGACCCGGATGACCCTCGAATGTTTCTAAGCGACATTGGTATCAAATGAAAGGTGTCGAGCAAGGCTTCAACATACAGATATTTTCATTGTTATTTTTTGAGTCGGTTTCCCAGAGATGGTTCAAGTAGTGGGCCCGGATGGTGATGGATGGTCCCGGTAAAGGTAAAGGTAAAGGTAAAGGTAAAGGTAAAGGTAAAGGTAAAGGTAAAGGTAAAGGTAAAGCTAAAGGTAAAAGTAAAGGTAAAGGTAAAGGTAAAGGTAAAGGTAAAGGTAAAGGTAAAGGGAGAGACATATTATAACATAAAAGCTTTTGTTTGTCGCTGCGAAGCGGGGCGGGTATTTGCTAGTATTAAATAAAAGCTTTTTAAAATTTTCTTTTTAGTTTGTTTTATTTTTGCCTTTTTAGTTTTACAATGCATATTACATCTAATATTTGTCAACACTCCCACTATCAATATAGTCCAACACTGCACTATGTGCACTATGTTTAACATTTTGATGGTTTCTGCTCAGCCAGATTTTTTATTATCCAATTACTGTGGAGTCTTTTAAGTGGTTTTACTATACTCTTTTGTGAATAGATTACTTCGTGCAATCTTACCTACATATGTATGTTGGCTTTGTATCAGTGTTTCAGAATCTCTCTTGTTAGTTTTTTTACATTCGCAGATTAATCTTAATCAATAGACTGGCCTTATAACTTTGTTTATTGCTAACGCTTCCAATGTTTCAAGATTGTTGACATTTTTCCGTGTTTATAGTTTTTTCTACTACTGTTCCGTTATTCATAAAACTTGCTTCAATATGTCGACACCTGCGTCATTTATCGGCAAAATTTTATTACGGATTTTCTCTATTTTTTTAGGTAATACGTGTTCAAAATAGGAACAAAATTGGTTCATAAATACAAATTTTCTAAATATCTTGACAATAGCGCCACCTAGCGGCGATTTTTTTACAGATGTATTTGCTTTCTCATAGGCAATATATATACCGAATATGAACAAATTCGGTCGGTAAATACGATTTTTACAAATATCTGGACAGTAGCGCCATATATCGGATTTTTTTTTTTATTTCAAATTGCATTGTCTTCGGGTCCTGAACTATGTTCCAAATTTCAAGTACCTAGCTCAACTAGAAGTATCATAAATATTCGTTGCAAAATTCCACGACATACATACATACAAATAGTGAAGTTAAATAAAAGCTCGTAATAAAAACTTCGATTTAAAAACGAAAAAATGGAGAGTGAAGATTTAACGAAATATAGCGTTATGCAGTTGCGTGCCTGAAATTGTAGCAGCGCTTTTTCAATAAAAGATATGTATTCGTTCAATTCTACGTATTGAATAATAATCTTTATTTCCAAATTTTCAATTTATAATGAAAATTTATGAACAGAAAAACTATGAAAACTATGAAAAAGTATGATTTTCCATTTAACCCTGTATAGCTCAAATATATGCCATTATACACACAAGTAAAAGTTACTTATTAAATATTTATTAACTGCTTATTGCTACAAATATGGAAATAATTCATTGGCACAAACAAAACAAAACTTCGATTGCAGAATTGCTTGACATACTATGTCCGCCATTTTTTTAATTAAAAAGCTGTTAATATTAACTCGTAGTAAAATCGGATGCGATTAATTTAATACTAAATATCAATGTCCGCATTTACACACTTTACCGGCATCAATTGCAATTGTTGGTGAGCACATTGGATAAAAGTATGTGTTTAAATATTTTAGTTTTTTTGGTATCTTTTTAAGTGTTGTTTTTATAAAATTTTCATTCATCGACTATGAAGCTGTGCATATTAAAGACAAGAGAATTCAAGCACCTATATAACAGCGTGAAGGTTTTCGAAATCGCTCGCAAAAAGTTCGAAATATACTACTTAAAACTTTTTTTTCGGGCATTTTTTCTTTTAAAGTGTTTTTTCATAAAATTTTTATTTAAAAAAGGATAAAGGTGAGCATATCAAAAGAATAGGAATTCAATCACCTTTACAACGCTATGAAGATTTTGGAAATTGGTTGGAGAAAAATTTATATATTCGACTTTTCATTTTTTCGAAGATCTGACCTTTAACATTTGCTACATAAGCTTTCAAAAAAAAAAAAAAAGTATACCAGTCGAGTTCGAAAATAAGGCGGATCACACCCACATTTTTTATTTTTCAAATTTTTAAACATTGCAATAAAATTACGGAGGGTCGAAATTCGAAAGCTAACTTCGAAAAATGGCGTATACATATTTTTTTCTTATGTCTCAATCTCTTCGAAAAAATTGGTTTGGTCCAATACCCAGCCGGGTGCTGTACAGTGTAGTTATAGCGCGCATATACACCTCGTCGAAAAATATGAATTAGTGAGAAGAGCGCGCGTGAATGGCGAAACTGACTATGGGGGGTTATAAAGCACACTCGGGGTCAACATATATTAAAAAATTGAGGAGACCTTTTTTTTTGTTTTTTTTTTTATTTGGTTTCAAACTTTTAGAATTTTTTTTACCATGAAAAAAAAAAACAACATAAAATAGAACCTATATAGCTAATTCAAAAATGAGCTGCTGTGTTTCATATTGTGAACCATTTTCAATATTACAGACGTAAATTGGATGATAAATCTTCTATACCTTTTATTTTTTTTTTTTAATTTTGAACATGTCATTAAAAATTTAATTTCAAAAATGCAATTTTAGCCAGTTAGTAGAATAATTAAAAAACACGAAGGCGCGCGTGAAATTAATATCTGTTAATGTGATTTGATAAAGAATATGTTAGTTCATAACACAAAAAAAACCAAGATACCTTTTTTTTGTTTTTTTTTTTATTTTATTCCTTAAAGTTGACGAAGAAAAAATTTTTTCTATGTTTTTTATCAGTATTTGAAAAATCATATAAAATCAGATTTCAAAGTTAGAAGAAACGAGATTACTTCCTAGAAAAGTAGAGGTCATTTTCTATATTTAGATGTCAAAACCAAATATATACGTCGATAAATGGCTTAGATAGAGCTTTTCGCAACAGGTCATAAAATTTATAATTCATATGACATATTTTTTGTTCAACTTTGAGCACCCTGTATGGCTAAACGAAACGGAACTCAAAAAATTTTACAAGGGCTTTTTGTTGTCCAATAAGATATCTGTCGATTGCAGTTAAAATATATGTATTTATCACTACTTTAATTTCGAATTTATTTTTGGCCAAAAAATCCCATTGTGCGTGGGTGCTCTTTACGTATGTAATGCATATCTTTCGTAAATGGAATTTAAAGTTTTTATCACTTCCTTCCATTTCACCAATACTGTTTTATAACATGAATATCTAATGAGCACGTGATAAATGAGTTTTTTTGCATACTTTCAAGGTTTTACTATATGGCGACCATATTTTTATACCTTTCATGAGAATGAAATGGAATTATAACTTTGTGCCAAACAATTTTTGTCGAAAATACCAGAAGGAAGCGTGGGGGATCCCCCACTATCCGTCCGTCTGTGTGAACACAGATTAGTTCCTCAGTTTTTGAGATATCTGGATGAAATTCGGATTACAGGCTTGTTGTTATGTGCAATTGATCATTTGTCGGAATCGGACTACTATAACATATAGTAAACAACCGATTGTTCAGATATACGTACATACACATTTTGGGATGTAACTTCTGTATAACTTGACCATTTTAACAGCTAAGGACATGAAACTTTGAAGTGTTTGTGCCTATATTGGCCAAACCAGATTACCGAAAATTGTCAAGATCGGATCACTATAACATATAGCTCCCATATACAACCGATTGTTCAGATACAGATATTTTGGGGCATAACTTCATGGGATCGCAACACTGTGCGGCGCTCTTGCCGCCCGTATCGTAGAAACCTAGCTCAATTTGATTTTTCCCCTAATAACTTGTGAGCTGATTGCTCTCATGATTGCTGTCTTTGCAAAAGGATTGCAGAGCGACGAAATCATCTGCTACATAATCAAGAAGTGCAACAAAAACCACAAGAAACTAGCTAAGCAATAGTGGTCGGAAACTATCGATGGTTTCTGAACATCGTTTACACTATCGATGGATTTCGACTATCGTTTGAACTATCGATACTTTATTGAAAATTTTAAATGTGACCACTAGGCACCAAACAAACGGTAACTATTCCATGCAGGGTTTGAATTGCTGACTAGCAAGTAGTCAAAGCAACATAAATACGACTATGCGTTCTAGTCGCATGGTCGTTTAAAATGTGATTACCCAAAAACATTAAAATTACACTACAATATGGGTATCAAACGAAAGGGGATGGCCCCAGGTTTTATTTGGACTACGATATATTTCGATAAATTTATCGATAACTGAGTCAGCTCATAATTGTGGAAAAGCGGATAAATATGGATACGGAATACGAATATAGAATACCGAACACCGCAAAATGGGTATCAAATGAAAGCGCTTGGCTAGGGCTATCATTTGGTCGAGTCTTAATTAATTATGAACTGATCTAAAAAATATCCATCATCCAGTAATTGTTATGGAAGATCGAAAACAATATTAATTGGTAGTTACAATTATGAGCTGATCTAAAAAACATCCATCATCCAGAAATTGTTATGGAACATCGAAAAAAATATCAATTGCTCATAACAATTATGATCTGATCGAAAAAATATCGAGTAATTGTTATTGATGATGGAAAATTTTTTCCATTGCTCAATAATTGTTATCAAGTGATTTTTATATTTATTTGTTATAATTGTTATGGCCTCTGGTTAATACATATATATAGTACTCCTATATTCGTAATACCTACGAGTTCCATCAGCCAACATTACAGTACAGACATATAAAAAAAGAAAGAGAAAACCGAGCAATCAAATTTGAAAAATGACATATGAATTCAAAATAAACCGCAGTGACGGCACATAAAAAAAATTATAGGGAATTTACATATTTATTATTTGATTCTCGTATTAAAAAATTAAAAAATGTCGAAGCGGTGCTATATTTGTGATAATAAAAGGGACAAAATAAATAAAATAGCTTTACATACGTATTTCGTTTTGAGTGCATTATTGGTTATATAAATATATGTATACATATGTAAATAGATTTCCAAAAGACGAAACCATTTGCAAACAATGGATGCATGCGTGCGGTCTGATGACGACGTTGTTAAAAACATTCGAATCTGCAGCAACCATTTCCAAAAAAGCGATTACACTGGGAATCGCCTGTACGTATCAATGCCTGAAAGACACTGCAGTAGTCCGGGACTCAAAAGGATTTTTTAATCCCAAGCTCCGGACAAAACACTGCAGCTCCGTAGTCCTTTCTTCCATCCGTCTTGTTATATTATTACCTGTGGCCCCCTGTTGAGGTCGGTTTGGAGAGTAACGTAGTCTGAACTTTGGTCCTCATATGTTGCTGTGTCCAAAAGTTCGTTGTCTAAATTGTCCTGTTATTCAGTTTAGAAATTTGCAGTACTCACCGTGTTGGCGGCACTCAAACGTACATACTTTACAAACATAACCCTCAAACGGCAGAATTCGACTTTTTGATATAATGCCCATGGATCGGACCACAGGATTTTAACATGAAACGCTTTCCGCCGCGATTCATAAAAATATGAGTGCATAGAAAATAGATTTTTCTAGAACATTTCCACTAATTTTCATAAAAAAAATTCACAAAAGTTTGCATCTCAAAATAAATGTGGCAAATTTCTTATATTAATTATAAACAAATTCAAAAACTAAAATCAAAGGGGTATAAGTCCCCTAGAACACAATGATGCCTTTCAATTTTTTTTTTTTCAAACGCCTCTGAACTCAATTGAATGTATTTGTCACACATATTCACAGATGACATTAAATGTACACGGTAGGCAGGAAGCGACGATAGGTTGCATGAAAATGTCGAGAAAAAAGGAAAGTGGGGTTGTGTTATGTGATGTTTATAGATGAAACATCCGTTGAAATCAAAATCCGAGCTGCTCCTTTTTCAAGGATATCCACATTTTTTGTTTTTTTTGAAAGGATCAAATATTGAGGAAATCGAAAATTCGCCACCGTCCAAATTTTTCCGATTTCAATACATTATTTGGTCGCTAAGGGATACAAAAAAAGGTATTAAAAAGAAAAAAGGACACCTGTAGTGGAAAAATCCAATGTGAACAGGACCTAAAGGATAAGCACTGAAATATAAAATAACACAAAAAGTACCCACTTTAATTTGCGTATAACTCCTAAAATGTTAACTCTACGTGAAAATGCCTTATAATATGTTTCATTCAGAATAAATAAGGGAATATTTCTTTTATATACAATTTTGATGTAGCTGCAGTGGTTAATGCACTTTGGTCCATCTAAAATGAAAATTTCAAAAAAAAGTACTTTTTTTTATGGTGCTACTTTAAGTTCAAATATTTTTCTAGTTTATGTAAATATTTTAATCTAATGATCCAATTCTCATTCCTACATATCTATACGTTAATATTAAAAAGAATTAGAGCTTAAATACGCGCTAGCTGTGCACGGTGGGCGGTAAGCAAAAATAGGTTGCATGAAAATATCGAAAAAACGACCGCCGGCTAAAAACTTACGTAAAATGATATTCTAATATACTTCATAAACACACAGCAAGCGTGAATAAAATCTCCAACATTTTTTTTAAACGAAAATTAGTACCAGCACACAGCTAGGCACATATTCGTTGGGCCATCGTGTTTACGATATTCCCATGCAACCTATTGTTGCTTCCCGCCCACCGTGCACAGCTGGCGCGTATCTTAGCTCTAACTCTTTTTTAGTATTAACGTTTAGATATGTAGGAATGAGAGTTGGATCATTAGATTAAAATATTTACATAAACTACAAAAATATTTGAACTTAAAATAGCACTATAAAAAAAACGTACTTTTTTTGAATTTTTCACTTTAGATGCACAAAAGTACATTAAGCACTGCAGGTACATCAAAATTGTATATTAAAGAAATATTTCTTTATTTATTCTGAATGAAACATATAATAAGGAATTTTCACGTAGAGTTAACAGTTTAGGAGTTATACGCAAATTAAAGTGGGTACTTTTTGTGTTATTTTATATTTCAGTGCTTATCCTTTAGGTCCTGTTCACATTGGATTTTTCCACTACAGGTGTCCTTTTTTCTTTTTAATACCTTTTTTGTATCCCTTAGCGACCAAATAATGTATTGAAATCGGAAAAATTTGGACGGTGGCGAATTTTCGAATTCCTCAATATTTGATCCTTTCATAAAAAACAAAAAATATGGATATCCTTGAAAAAGGAGCAGCTCCGATTTTAATTTCAACGGATGTTTCATCTATAAACATCACATAACACAACCCCACTTTCCTTTTTTCTCGACATTTTCATGCAACCTATCGTCGCTTCCTGCCTACCGTGTGTAATTGAGGCGCATGCGCAGAACTGCCAGTTGCACAAAATTTTTGGATGAATTCATACACATTGCACAGATAGAATACTATCAATATAGATGTACTATATATATGGGTTAATATATTAATTTTTTTGAACAAGAATAAATGGCTAATAAATAAATAAAACAATGTACTGAAAAAAGTTTTATTGGATCATCTTCTATTACTTTCATGTATTGGTAGGAATAAGACCAGGACAGGTGGGCAAAGTTTGTTTACATTCGGGTGAAATCGGGTGAGCTCATTTAAAACAGATGTGTTTGTGGATGTGTTTGCTGCCGGATGGCAAAAGGTGGTTACAGTGTGAGCGTAGCCGTAGATTCTCCCAAATCACCCGAAACTATCGTCTCATCTCAACTGACTAAATTTGCGATTTGCAACATGAGCAGTGTCGGCAACCGTACAATAATTATTGTACACGTACAATAATTCCATGACTTTCAATCCTCAATCCTATGCGTACAATATCGAGAAAAGTACAATAATTTTAACGATATCTATACATATATATATAAATGATTTGGTATTTAATTGTAATGCTAAAACTTGAAAACGGCTGAACCAAATCAAATACTTCCTTAGGGGGGTTTGTTTGTTGTTACCCCGCGAAGGTTTAGTCGAAGAAAAAATTTAAAAACGTTAGGGGGCGTGGCACCTCCAATACAACCTTAATTTTTAAAGCTGATTATCTCTAAAATAGTTCAAGGTAGGGAGCTGAAAATTGGTATAGAGGTAGGTGATATCAAAACCCTTCTCACTAAGAAAAGTGGGGGTTATCAGAAAAGGGGGCGTGGCACCTCCAATACAATCTTAATTTTTAAAGCTGATTATCTCTAAAATAGTTCAAGGTAGGGAGCTGAAAATTGGTATAGAGGCAGGTGATATCAAAACCCTTCTCACTTAGAAAAGTGGGGGTTATCAGAAAAGGGGGCGTGGCACCTCCCATACAACCTTAATTTTTAAAGCTGATTATTTCTAAAACAGTTTAAGGTAGGGAGCTGAAAATTGGTATAGAGGTAGGTGATATCAAAACCCTTCTCACTCAGAAAAGTGGGGGTTATCAGAAAAGGGGACTGGCACCTCCCATACAACCTTAATTTTTAAAGCTGATTATCTCTAAAACAGTTCAAGGTAGGGAGCTGAAAATTGGTATAGAGGTAGGTGATATCAAAACCCTTCTCACTCAGAAAAGTGGGGGTTATCAGAAAAGGGGGCGTGGCACCTCCCATACAACCTTAATTTTTAAAGCTGATTATCTCTAAAACAGTTCAAGGTAGGGAGCTGAAAATTGGTATAGAGGCAGGTGATATCAAAACCCTTCTCACACAGAAAAGTGGGGGTTATCAGAAAAGGGGGCGTGGCACCTCCCATAAAACCTTAATTTTTAAAGCTGATTATCTCTAAAACAGTTTAAGGTAGGGAGCTGAAAATTGGTATAGAGGTAGGTGATATCAAAACCCTTCTCACTCAGAAAAGTGGGGGTTATCAGAAAAGGGGGCGTGGCACCTCCCATACAACCTTAATTTTTAAAGCTGATTATCTCTAAAACGGTTCAAGGTAGGGAGCTGAAAATTGGTATAGAGGTAGGTGATATCAAAACCCTTCTCACTCAGAAATGTGGGGGTTATCAGAAAAGGGGGTGTGGCACCTCCCATACAACCTTAATTTTTAAAGCTGATTATCTCTAAAACAGTTCAAGGTAGGGAGATGAAAATTGGTATAGAGCTAAATGATATCAAAACCATTCCCACGCATAAAAGTGGGGATTATCGGAAAAAGGGGCGTGGAACCTCCCATACCAACTTAATTTTTCATGCTGAGTATCCCTAAAATTGTTTACGCTAGGGACATGGAAAATGGTGTGGAGATAAACGATAACAATTCCATATTAACGCAAAATAATAGGAGTTATACGAAAAGGGGGCGTGGCACCTCCCAACAACACTTAATTTTTAAAGCTGATTATCTCTAAAACAGTTCAAGGTAGGGCGCTGAAAATTGGTATAGAGGTAGGTGATATCAAAACCCTTCTCACACAGAAAAGTGGGGGTTATCAGAAAAGGGGGCGTGGCACCTCCCATACAACCTTAATTTTTAAAGCTGATTATCTCTAAAACAGTTCAAGGTAGGGAGCTGAAAATTGGTATAGAGGTAGGTGATATCAAAACCCTTCTCACTCAGAAAAGTGGGTGTTATCAGAAAAGGGGGCGTGGCACCTCCCAACAACAATTAATTTTTAAAGCTGATTATCTCTAAAACAGTTCAAGGTAGGGCGCTGAAAATTGGTATAGAGGTAGGTGATATCAAAACCCTTCTCACACAGAAAAGTGGGGTTATCAGAAAAGGGGGCGTGGCACCTCCCATACAACCTTAATTTTTAAAGCTGATTATCTCTAAAACAGTTCAAGGTAGGGAGCTGAAAATTGGTATAGAGGTAGGTGATATCAAAACCCTTCTCACTCAGAAAAGTGGGTGTTATCAGAAAAGGGGGCGTGGCACCTCCCATACAACCTTAATTTTTAAAGCTGATTATCTCTAAAACAGTTCAAGGTAGGGAGCTGAAAATTGGTATAGAGCTAAATGATATCAAAACCATTCCCACTAGAGCTGCAAAACTATCGATGGCACTATCGATAGCATCGATAGTTTTTTTTTCGTGTCACTATCGATAGTTTTTTTCCAATATCGATGGTTATCCCTATTCATTCTTGTAGTTTTGTCCCAAGAGAAGCATACTGAATGTTAGGGAAGAGTTGGATTTCGATATCAAATTGGTCAAATTAATACCCCAGCAGGATAGGGGACTTAGAATATACCCGTGGTAAGGAATGTCTGTCGTAAGAGGCGACTAAAATCCACGCTTCTAACGATATACAACTTGTAGTAATTGAACCACACCTCGCTAAGTGACAGCTGGTCAATGTCAAAATTTTTAATTTTTTCCGATTTTTGAAAGTTTTGATTTTCAAATTAAGTTTTTTATAAAAACTTGTAAAAATTATGGACTAAAAACTCGGTTGTATGACTCATCCGTGTATAGGGCGTCGTTTTACAACTTTTTTTTGCAAAACACTATAGACTTCGTGCGAGGTCTTAAATTTCTCAAATTCAATACTGCCTTTAAAATAAGAAACAATTTGCTCGCACAGCTAAATTCAATGAAGGTGCAAAACACGGTAACTCGCATGGAACATGGTGCAAGGTTTCCAATATATTATCTGCGGAATGATTTGTATCTGACAGCAGCTTTTGTGTCTACTCGCAATTTGAAATCTTCTGATATAAAATATAAAATAATAGTTAAGTAATTTTTTATTTTTTTTTTTATTCCTTTTTTTTTAGCTTGGTTTTCCGACGGGGTAGGAATATGATGTATTGTGGAACGATTTTTTCACAAGGGATGACGAAAAATCGTTCCACAATACATAAGTATCTATATCTTTAGCTTAAGGGCCGTTTACTTAACCTCTGATTAACGCTAATCCTATGAGAGGGTGAAGTCACAAACAAATTTTATCTTTTGTCCATACACGGATGAGTCATCTAACCGAGTTTTTCGTCCATAAAATATCCTTTTTGTTTCAAATGAAAGAAATCGCTAAAAATAATGTTTTTATCAGATATCCTTGATATTACGTTAACAATTAAACGGGCTAATTTTTAAAAAATAAAACTTTTCTGATTTTTACAAGTTTTTATAAAAAACTTAATTTGAAAATCAAAACTTTTTCAAAAATCGCAAAAAATTACAAATTTTGACATTGACCAGATGTCATTTAGCGAGGTGTGGTTCAATTACTACAAGTTGTATATTGTTAGAAGCGCAACTCCAGCGAACATAATTTAGGAATAAAGTGATAACAAAAAACACAAAATTACCGTTATGTCAAAAACGTAACCATACAAAAAATTAAAAAAAAAAAGAAATATTTCTGTGCTCAGCATAATTATTGTTTTGCGTAAAAAATTAAAGACTTTTTGGAAAGAAAGCTGTAAACAAAACCATCCCTCTTTTTATTTTAGTGAAATATTCATAAAAAACTATCGATAGTATCGATAGTTTTTTTTTCGACTATCGAAACTATCGAGTGGTCCGACTATCGATGGTTTTGCAGCTCTAATTCCCACGCATAAAAGTGGGGGTTATCGGAAAAAGGGGCGTGGCACCTAACATACAAACTTAATTTTTCATGCTGAATATCTCTAGAATTGTTTACGCTAGGGGCTTGGAAATTGGTGTGGAGATCAGTGTTCTGCTTTGAGTAAGGTTTTCGGCTCATCGATCTGACACAGTGCAATGCAACTCATACACATGCTGTTTACCCGAATAAGCGATACGAGTAAAGCTTTTGTACGTTCGATATAAACGAACAAATGTTTGTTTGGAAAGAAATGTACAACTCAATGATTTGTACATAAGTAGAAATTATCGTTTGATCGATCGGTGTATCAGTTGTACTTAAACAGAAATGATCGTTTGATCTATCGGTGTACGATCATCGATCATGTACATTTCTAATATGTGTGTCGTATAAATATATGTATGTAGATACATATATATGTATGTATGTATGCTGGATCTAGTTTTAAAGCCATTTTTCTTGCATTTTCAATTCTTTATTTTCTGTCATCTTTGTATGAGTGCGGATCAGGCGCTTTATTTTACATATCAAAAATTTAAATAAACGATTAAAATCTTTTCAAAGCGATAAAATGAAAAATCAATTTGTTTTTATTTTCATTAGTAAATACTTTTTTATTTAATTTTTAATATAAAATTAAAAAAGCTATTATATAAAAGGAAAAAAATCGTGCATACAAATTAGGCATTATTTCATTTATTTATTCTTGTTTTCATCAATACTGTTTTATTTCATTTTTAATAGAAAATTAGAAGATATTATATAAAAGGAAAAAATTCGTGCATACAAATTAGGCATTATTTTATTTCTTTATTCTTGTTTTCATTAATACTTTTTTATTTAATTTTTAATATTAAATTAGAAAAATTAATATATAAAAGGAGAAACTTCGTGCTTACGTATTATATAAAATATTTTCATTTCTTAAAACTGAATTTAAAAAAAGCATATTGTCTATAAGCGCAGGAACTAGGCGGTTTCGACTATTATATTACCAGCAAGTGAAAATGTGCACTCACTTGCTGCACTGCTAGCTGGAATGGATAATATTTTAAGGGCAAAATTATAAAGAGCTGGAAACTCATTTTTATGATTTTCCCACCACTGCATGGCATCAAAATTATTTTCGAAGGCTGTTTGCCAATCGGTAACATTTTTCTCTATGGTGGCAAAATGAGGTAGAACATTTTGCCATGTTGAAAAAAAAACCTATTTTGCTGTGCCAAACGGAAGAGAAAATTTTGACAGTTACAAAGATACACATTTGGGCGAAAACGGGCAACGATACAATTTTAAACCGTAGAATGCATATAATTGTTGATGGCAGTATTAATGGACCAGCAGAAATGTATTCATGTAACGATTTGATGTTATTTTGTACTTAAATATTTGTGTTACTTATATGTGTATGTATTTACAAAATGTCAAAACTTTACCTAGCCCATTGGGCTAGGTAAAATTATGACGTTCAAATCCACCACGAATACTGTCAAAATTTTACTCCCTTATGTCAAAATTTCATTTTTTCTACCGATTGGCACACGGCCGAATTGTACAAATTCATTAATTTGACACCCGTTTTCGTCTTCAATTTCACAAAAAACTTCACACACTTCGCTGCGGTCTTTTCTTTTATTAGAATGATCGTATAAACATGCAATGATCGCGATCGATCAACTGATCGATCGGTTCGTTATAGTATGTACTAGGGATTCCAATCCCGGGATCCCGGGATCCCGGAATCCCAGGATTCCGCCCTTTTTGACACCCCGAAAATCCCGGGATCGCTAGAATTTTATCCCGGGATTTTCGGGATAAGATAAAGAGAGAATATTCCGCTATTATAGCAAAGAAAAGTTATATTTTATATAATTTTTATTGGTCTCAGATCTGTATACTAATATTCTGAATGAAAATGTTGCATTATTACATTGCAGCATTATCAACATGTGTCATGTGCCCTATTAAAGTGTTGAATTTTTCATGTGATTAATGAAACAAAAATAATGCAACCTTTTACTTGTGCTAAGAGCAGAAAATGTTGCCCGTAGTCGGGCCAGTTTTATATTTTGTCAATAGAACAAACATCCCCAAAAAAGTGTTGTGTCTGTGTAGAAGAGAAGAAAAAAATGTGACAGCCGGAAGAAAGTGCGACATTTTTGCTAGAATAAAAAAGTGCATTAGTTAAAGTAAGGATTAAAATTTTTGATTTTTTTTTAATAATTAAATTTTTTTGTATTGAAGTACGCGTTGTAAGGAAACATACGTTAGGTATTTTTAAAGCTTTTAGCTTGTGGCAAAATTCATTCGATAATTTCTATTTCCTGATTTTTGGTCATTTATAGGGCATGGAAATTTATGCAAATACATGTTTTTCTTAGATTTAGGTAGAGCAAAATAAATAAACAATCTTTGCGAATCGTGAAATTGTCTTAAAAATGGCATTCAAATGTTTTTGCATATTTTGCATATTTTGGTCATATATGCATATTTTTACATATTTTGCGTTGTTTGCATTTTTTTATTACATATTTCGCATTATATTGCCTATTTTTGTAATTTGCTAGTTGACAGTTTTATACAAACGAAATTCATGCATAACAGTCATCTGACGACGAATAGAGTTTCGTGTGAACACGGCTATTATTAGTATATTCGATACGGTGCATACCTGTCGACAAAGAGCCGTTTTCAAACATGCTCCTATTACCTCTGTGGATTTAGAACGTTCGTTTTCTATGTTTAAGAGCTTTTTTCGACCGAATCGGCAAATTTTTCTTTTTGAGAATATGAAAAAATATTTCATTGTGTACGCTAATGAATCGTTAAATAAGGATTAACCTTTACAAATTATGAAATGTTCAAGACTGAATTTATGTACATATCTATAAAAACATACATACATATGTATAAACTTACAACGTAAGAGCAAAATTGAATTAAAAAATATTTGTACCTAATTTATTTAACTATTAGCCGCTTTCGATTCACAATTACTCTGCTGGCTATAAATTTCCCTCTGCCAAATTTATATGTGAATGATAGCGAGCAGAGGGAAATTTTTATCGACCAGTTAGCGAGTATGGCTACTACTCATTATGAGTTCAAACATTTTTGTTCGATCCGACCTCGCTTGTCTGATGGCGAATCGAAAGCGCCAATTGTAACTTCAATAAACATGAATTAATGCATTTTTTTTTTATTTTTCATGCATATTTCTCAGTTTTTGTTGCATTTTTTATGCGCATATTTTTTATTTTTTAGTACATAAAATTCCATGCCCTAGTCATTTATTTCTCAAATGTTTTTTGGAATTTTCCCACATGGAAAGTAAATAATGGAAGAAAATGGACACAAAATTTTAATTAGACTTGTTAGTGTTACAACACTGTACTAAAATTAAATACGCAGCTGCATACTCGGAATTCATATCAAAATTTTGCCTCCGATGTTTATCTATTCAGAAGTTACATTAATTTTCTGAATTTTTCGGCAAGCTTGGAAATATCAATAATTTTTCTTTGCACTTTAAAGTTGTAGCGTTCCTCGAAATATATATTTCCTTTTTTCAACCCCAAATGTGGGAAAATAATACTGGTCGAAAAATTTTTGTAATAGAAATAAAATTCTACGTTTCAAAAGGATTTCGGTGTAGTTTTTGAGACATTCATGTCCAAAAAGGCGAAAAACGCAGTTTGCGGCCATATTCACTCCTCAATATTTTTAAAACTACTCACTTTCATTAAAAACTCATTACATCTATTGAAAGCACGATCATTTCTTTTGAAGACAACGTAGATATCCGAATAAGATACCCGAAAAAGGAAAGCGCTGTTTTCAAGAGAAATGATCGTTCTTTCAATAGCTGCAATCATCTTTTAATGAAAGTAAATAATTTAACAGATTGAGCAGTGAATATAGCAAAAAATCGCATTTTTCATCTCTTTGGACACGAATATCTCAAAACCTACACGCATTACCGAAAATCCGACTTCAAATTCAGAATCAGCGCACCGAAATCCTTTAGAAAAGTAGAATTTTATTTGAGTTAGAAAATTTTTTGGAAATATTGTCGGCCTGTGTAATTAAAGTCCAAATCCCGGGATCCCGGGATTTTAAAAATAAATCCCGAAAATCCCGGGATCGTAAAAATCGGAAAAATTGGAATCCCTAGTATGTACATATGTATACTCGTGCGATCATACAGCGGTCGTATCGTTCAACCTGTACATATGTTTGCTTCAAACCAAACCGTTCGATCGCTGTGTTGTTTAGTATGAAAGCATACAAACGAGCTGTAGCTCGTACGTTTACGGTTTGCCGGGTATCAAACGTACGTACACAATGAGTTGTATGCTATACCCGAACTTCAAACTGTTCGAAGAAGAACTCTGTTTCATACTAAACAACACAGCGATCGAATGGTTTGGTTTGAAACAAACATATGTACAGGTTGACCGATACGACCGCTGTATGATCGCACGAGTATACATATGTACATACTATAACGAACCGATCGATCAGTTGATCGATCGCGATCATTGCATGTTTATACGATCATTCGACTGTACGAAAAACTTAAAAGTGGTGTTTACAAAAAATCTAATAAAAGAAAAGACCGCAGTGAAGTGTGTGAAATTTTTTTTGAAATTGAAGACGAAAACGGGTGTCAAATTAATGAATTTGTACAATTCGGCCGTGTGCCAATCGGTAGAAAAAATGAAATTTTGACATAAGGGAGTAAAATTTTGACAGTATTCGTGGTGGATTTGAACATTTTGTAAATACATACACATATAAGTAACACAAATATTTAAATACAAAATAACATCAAATCGTTACATGAATACATTTCTGCTGGTCCATTAATACTGCCATCAACAATTATATGCATTCTACGGTTTAAAATTGTATCGTTGCCCGTTTTCGCTCAAATGTGTATCTTTGTAACTGTCAAAATTTTCTCTTCCGTTTGGCACAGCAAAATAGGTTTTTTTTCAACATGGAAAAAATTTTCTACCTCATTTTGCCATAGAGAAAAATGTTACCGATTGGCAAACAGCCCTCGAAACTAATTTTGATGCCATGCAGTGGTGGGAAAATCATAAAAATGAGTTTCCAACTCTTTATAATTTTGCCCTTAAAATATTATCCATTCCAGCTAGCAGTGCAGCAAGTGAGCGCACATTTTCACTTGCTGGTAATATAATAGTCGAAACCGCCTAGTTCCTGCGCTTATAGACAATATGCTTTTTTTAAATTCAGTTTTAAGAAATGAAAATATTTTATATAATACGTAAGCACGAAGTTTCTCCTTTTATATATTAATTTTTCTAATTTAATATTAAAAATTAAATAAAAAAGTATTAATGAAAACAAGAATAAAGAAATGAAATAATGCCTAATTTGTATGCACGAATTTTTTCCTTTTATATAATATCTTCTAATTTTCTATTAAAAATGAAATAAAACAGTATTGATGAAAACAAGAATAAATAAATGAAATAATGCCTAATTTGTATGCACGATTTTTTTCCTTTTATATAATAGCTTTTCCAATTTTATATTAAAAATTAAATAAAAAAGTATCTTCTAATGAAAATAAAAACAAATTGATTTTTCATTTTATCGCTTTGAAAAGTTTTTAATCGTTTATTTAAATTTTTGATATGTAAAATAAAGCGGCTGATCCGCACTCATACAAAGATTACAGAAAATAGAGAATTAAAAATGCAAGAAAAACGGCTTTAAAACTAGATCCAGCATACATACTAAGGTGGAGTAAATCATATGGAGATTTTTTTGTTGTTCTTTTTTTGAAAGTACCAGCAATGAAAAGTTGCCTTTATACGAGTTAATGAACCCCACAAAATTTTATCGCGATAGGATGACGTTTTGAACTGCCCCCAGCCCCGCAAAGTTGAAAGCGATAAGCATGATCTGGTACAAATATGAAATTTTGAAAATTATAAAATCAAAAAACTAAGTATAAGGATTGATAAAGATGGCTAAGCTGAGTATTAAAGTGAATTTTTTTTTTTGGAAACAACAACAACAAAAGTTATTAAAGGTCAAAGTTTATATTATGCATTTTTTAAATTGCAATTACTTAAAGAATACTGAACCGATTTCGAATATTCCATATACCATTCGATAGGTATTTTGATTCCCTTTAATTTGATATACATTTTATATATAAAAAGTAAGGGGGGTAAAAGGGGGGTTGACCCCCGCAGGGGGCGTGTTATGGAACCCACATAAAATGTATATCAAATTAAAGGGAATCAAAATACCTATCGAATGGTATAAAAATATTCGAAATCGGTTCAGTAGTTTTTAAGTAATTGCAATTTAAAAATGCACAATATAAACTTTGACCTTTAATAACTTTTGTTATTGTTGTTTCCAAAAAAAAAAAATTCACTTTAATACTCAGCTTAGCCATCTTTATCAAGCCTCATACTGCGTTTTTTGATTTTATAATTTTCAAAATTTCATATTTGTACCAGATCATGCTTATTGCTTTCAACTTTGCGGGGCTGGGGGCACCACTAAACATGCGAGTAGGTCAATAAAATTTTACAGGTTTATTACTTGGCTAGAAAGGTTCCGTTCTGGCTTTGGAACAAATTGAATTTCCAAAAAAAAAGTTTCACTCCACCTTAATACATACATACATATATATGTATCTACATACATATATTTATACGACACACATATTAAAAATGTACATGATCGTACACCGATCGATCAAACGATCATTTCTGTTTAAGTACAACTGATACACCGATCGATCAAACGATAATTTCTACTTATGTACAAATCATTGGTTTGTACATTTCTTTCCAACCAAACATTTGTTCGTTTGACATCGAACGTACAAAAGCTTTACTCGTATCGCTTATTCGGGTAAACATCATGTGTATGAGTTGCATTGCACTGTGTCAGATCGATGAGCCGAAAACCTTACTCGAAGCAGAACACTGGTCTGAAAGCATACAAACGAGCTGTAGCTCGTAGGTTTACGGTTTGCCGGGTATCAAACCTACGTACACAATGAGTTTTATGCTATACCCGAGCTTCAAACTGATCGAAGCTGAACTCTGGTACATACATATGTACATAGGTAGCTTTTCATTGCCCCACTCATGAAAGGTATGAAGTCTTTGGTACGGCCGAAGACAGCCGCGCTCTTACTTGTTCTTTAATAAAATACGTCTTTTCTTTGTTGTTCATACGAGATTTCTATAAATCTAACAAATCTTTTAGCAAAATGTACAATTCGTGTGATGTCAGCTTAACAAATACCCGAATTATGTTATCAATGTTGCTCAAACTACTGTAGTTACGAAGTGCACGCAGTTTATCTGCATTGTTGTGAGCATTTTTCAACCGATTCCAGATTTTATAGGCTCATTTCAAAAATAATTTTTTAAAGATTCCTCCTAAAATTAAATTACCCAAACAAATGCAACCATTTTCATGCCAAAAATGTTTGTAAAGAAATCAAAAGCTAACCTCATATTTTAAGAAACATACATTTGAGTTGAATTTTTTGAACTGAGCCACCTACAATTTTTTCGACGGCCATGTATTTTAATGAAAGTGAGTAGTATGGCTCACAACGCTTAAACAAAAATACTTATTTAACAATTTTTCGAAATTCGAACTATTTTCAAAGTTATAGCTATCAAAATTTTTTCGAAATTCTTAGTTTTTGCCGATTTTCTCACGATTGGTCAAACCGATTTTGCTAAATTTTGATATATATGTATATAAAAGATGATATCTTCTACCAAACTGCATTTCTTATTTTTGCAAATAATTTTTTTTTTGCAAACATTATTAGCAATTTTTATGTTCTGGGCCGCGGTCAGATATGATATGGCATTCTATTAGCAAAAAAAATTTTTTTTGGGCACTTTACGAATAATGAATTAAAGCATGCATAACTCCCGCTCTCTTAAAGTGCCCAAAAAATTTTTTTTTGCTAATAGTTACTAATGGAATGCCCAACAACATCATACAAAAGCGTCATCCGATCGCGGTCCAGAGCATAAAAATTGCGAATAATGTTTGCAAAAACAAGTAAGGAAGCCTAAGTTCGAGTGGAATCGAACATTAGATACTCAGCTGTATGCTTTCATTGTTTGTTTGCGTTTTATGGAAACACGGTGTGCTTTATATAAAGAGAGTGCTGTATAAAGTGGGCGTAGTCACACCCATTTTCAACATTTTTATCAGTCATCCAACTAAGCATATGAATATTATTCTTTATGACTTCTACTCTGAAAAAAAAGCGTTGTAAATCTAAAGACTTTCGCTGTTAAATCAACTACTTTCCGCAGTTGAAATGTGCCCAACAACGCTCCGTTGTTGTTTCAAAGTGCGAGCGTTGTTGATTTGAGTCAATAACGGAGATTGTTGGAAAAAATTTTCACCTAAAAAAAAATTTTTGTTTGCATTTTACTCTTCATCTTCTCTCCGCCCGGATCCCAACTGCAAATATGTAGCCTCCGCTTGTTTTCCTATTCTTCTCTCCTTCTTATCATTCACTGGTTGCTATCTTTGTTTCTTATTCTGATTTTTCTTCTTTGTTTTATATTCGCCTCCGGATTCGAACCATGACATCAACCTGAAATTCTATCCAATCATCACATAGTGGAACATTCAACATTATATTGAATTGTAGTAACCTATTTATACTTCCATTTCCTAAAAAGGAGTCCATGAATTATTTGAATCATTGTAAAAACAAAATTTAAAAAAATTTGTTCCCATTAGTTTTGTTTACAACGGAAACTGTTGGGTCAAATACTTTTGCCTTTAAATCAACAACGGGGAGAAAATTGTTGCTAAAAATTAACTTTTTCTTGGATTTTTCCCTTCATCTTCTCTCCATCATTATTTTTTTGTTGGTTTTCTCACAAAAAAATTTGTTCTCACAAAAGTTTTTTTAAAGGCAAGCAAGTTTCTGAATCAACAACGCCCGTTTTTGAATTAATTGTTGGATCAAAAACTTTGCTGTAAAACTTTTGCTGTTGAATCAAAGACGGAGATTCAACAGCCGAAAGTTGTTGGTTTAACTACACAGTAAAAAATGATAGTTTATTTCTAATATCATTTGGTACTTCATTTAATCAGTCTTGGAATTAAATTTGAATTTTAATGCCAAAAAGTCTTATTTTTAAACTATGAGAAGTTTTAAAATTTTATTTAATCCAAAATAGTTTTGAAATAAAACATTAAAAAGTATTAAAAATCCCTCGAGAGAGGTTTCATCCTGAAAAGTATAAAAAAAATTTCTCATTATCTCTTTTGGTTTGAAATCAAAACCAAAAAAATATTAAAAAAAATATCATGAAAAAGTGTCAAAATAAATTAATAATAAAATTAAATACGATGGAGAAAAAAATTGTTTAAATAAATAACCCAAAAGCCGAATTTTTCATACCTGATGAAACAATTGTGTCAAGTAAGCAAAACGGGTGATTAATTAAATATTATGATGGTAAATTTTGTTTTATTCTTTCAGTCATAAGGCATGGTATCTCCAGATATCTACATACGTACATAAATAAAATATGTACATAAATATCACTGGTTGGTTGGTTGCCGTGCCGCCCGGTGGAACAATCCCGGGCCCAATTAGCGCACGAAGCGCCATTTTGATGCACATAACTCATGGAAACTATGTGGTTGTTGGTTGTTGGAGTTCGCCGGTGTGTTCAAACCATTTCGATTTATCAACTAATCTACTTAGGCTAGCTACTGTGCAGTCGGCTATTGCGCTTAAAATGGAAAGTACAAAATTGCCGAATGTGTTGTGTCTGATGTGAGTTAGAGCCGGGCAGTCGCATAGAAAGTGTTGGATAGATTCCTCACTGTCCTCTTGATTGCAGCTTCTACATATGCTATTGAACGGGATCCCTAGTCGTTCGGCGTGTTTACCGAATGGCCAGTGTCCTGTAATCGTGGATGCTTTTGCCAGTTCGTCAGACTTCTCATTACCATCGATGTACCTGCGACCAGGAAATATCACTGAATCAACGAACTTTTTACGTCAACATTGTTGCAACTATCCAAAGCGTGCAGAAAAAATTGTATGCTCTTGCCAATACATATTTTTCCAGTTTTTAAAGTTAAAGTAATTGTAAGTTTTAATTTTTTAATCCTGCTTTCTTGCATGTGAAGTAAAAATTCTCTTATTTGGTAGGCTAACGCGGTAATTCTAGTTTATTTGAGTGAAATTTTAATTTGTGTTTGCTTCCGCGTGCATAACTTTTATAGCTTAAGAAATGTTAGACGATTTTAAACACACTTTATTAACTCTAAAATGAACTGACTATAATTAACATCTATTGTAATATTATATTATCTCAAATAAAATGAACATTCCTACATATTTCTCATTAATCTTTTCGATATAGGATTATTTGGGGGATTGTAAACTTGTTGAGCAGTGTATCCATTGGAAATCATATAAGGGTTTATTTTTAAATCCAGAAAAGTATAAAATTTATTCCAATTTTGGGATAGATTTTATACTATTTGAACTATTTTTATTACCAAAAATATTCTAAAAATAACCAAAATTAGGTTTTGATTTAATTCCAAGAAAGTATTAATTTGATACCAAGAATTATTTCTGTCTCTCAATATTCTCTTCATTTTTTTAAACCAGAATGGTTTTCATTTTATACTATTTGGCATTGTTATACATAAATACCAAAATGGTATTAAAATTAAACTAAAATTTTTACTGTGTACGGGTATTTTTTTCAGAGTAGTTACAAGGATGTCACGTTACAAATTCCCAAAGGGTGTTCCAGAAATATCTTTGTTAAAAAATAGGCGTGGTCATAAACCGATTTCAATAAATTTTTGCGTGTCTATTAACATAAGTTATAAAAGTGTATAAACCAAGTTTCGTCATAATATCCCAATTATTTGTCGAGTTATAGGCTAAGAAATCTCGTATATTCCTTTATCTAAAAAGAGACGGTGCACGCCCATTTTCCAAAATTTTTCTATTTTTTGTCTCCAGTGTATTGTGGAACTAACGCCACAAAATTTTAATGAATTATCTTTATATTTGACAAGAAGTCTTTCTATACATTCCAGCTGAAGAGTAGCCGCGGCTTGTCTGTTGTGGTGAAAGGAATAGAAAGTTCCGTAAGTCGAACTGAAATTGAGAATGCTCTAAAAGAAGAAGGGTTTAAAGTACGATATGTACATAATATAAAAAACAAATCGAACATACCACAGCCAATGTTTCGAGTAGAAATAGATCCAGAGGTCCAACTCTTAAAGAAGGGAGATGTACATCCCATATACAACCTACGGTACCTTCTCCACCGTCGTATCTCGGTGGAAGAACCACACAAACGGGTGGGCCCTGTACAATGCCACAACTGCCAGGAGTTTGGGCACACTAAGCGGTACTGTACCTTGCCTAGTGTTTGCGTCATCTGTGGGGATTTACATACCTCCAAAGATTGTGTGAAACCGAGAGACAACTCACAATTAAAGAAATGTAGCACTTGCGGAGAAAATCACACGGCAAAGCACAGAGGCTGCTCGGTGTATACTTCCTTAAAGGAAAGGGGTACTAAGAAAACCACTAGCGCCGCTTTGACTCCAAAGACCCAACCAGTTCCAAAACCCCAACATGTTCCAAATACGGTCAATAACAATGTTCGTCAGAATCATTTCAAGACATATTCACAAGCCCTCAAAGGTATAGAGGAGCCCGAAACTCAGGAGACCCCCACTGCATCTACAAACTTGGAAAAAACCTTAAACAGTTTTGTGCAAATGATGCAAGATCATATGAAATCAATGCAAAATATGATGCAATAATTAATTAGGAACCAAAACCTCCTATTACAAACAATCTTAACAAGACCATGAATTCACTCAATATAGGTTTTTGGAATGCTAACGGCCTAAGCCAACACCGGAATGAACTCCAAATATTTCTAGAAAGACAGCAGATAGACATAATGCTAATCTCTGAAACTCAATTGACGGCCTTTAATAATTTTAGTATTGACGGCTTCACGTTCTACGACACCAAGCACCCCGAAGGTAAAGCTAGAGGTGGAACCGGAATACTTATTAGAAAACGGATTAAACATCATCTACTGGGAGATTATTGCAGGAATTATATACACTCCACATCAGTGCACGTAGAAGATAGCTCTGGAGGGCTCACTGTAACTGCAATATACTGTTCTCTCCGTTTCAATATAACAGAATCCCAATTTACCGAATTCTTTACCAAGTTGGGCCCACGGTTTCTTGCAGCAGGTGATTATAACGCTAAACATACATTCTGGGGTTCCAGGCTGATAACACCAAAGGGAAGAAACCTATTCAAAGCGATTTTAAGCAATGACCTAGACATTCTTTCCACTGGTCAGCCAACATATTGGCCTACTGATAGAAGCAAAACCCCCGACTTAATAGACTTTGGTGTTACTCGTGGAATCGAAAGAGAATTAATTAAAATAAAATCGGCTTTCGATCTATCATCTGATCACTCTCCTTGTGTTACCACTATTGATATAATCCCATATTTCAACGAATTGAATTCGAGCTTAACCAATAAATTCACAAACTTAAATTCAAGCCTTAAATCAGCAGCCAAAGTAGACTCCGCGATTACTGACTTCACAAATGTCCTTCAAGTAGCAGCAAAGGTATCAACGCGCCCACAGCCTAACACTACCCAGAGGAGTCTCCCTAGTTATTTCAAAGGAAACGATATCACCGATCTCATCCACAAGAGAAGGCAAATTAGGAAAGACTGGCAGAGGTTACGCTCGCCAACTTTGAAATACGAACTCAAGAAATGCACGAAAGAGCTCCAGATGCTATTGCAGGACAAAAAAGAAGCAGATTTCCAAAACAGAATTAAATCCTTGACAGACACATCTTCTACAGACTACTCATTGTGGCGGTCACTGAAAACTTTCAAAAGGCCAGTTTTGTAGGATCCTCCAGTACGAATCGAAAACGGTGACTTTGCTCGACGCAACCAGGAAAAAGGAACCGCATTTGCAGCCCACCTTTCGCGGGTATTTAGTCCTAATCCAGGGAGCAATTTCCTCCCAGAACATACTCTTCGCTTACCAACAGTCTCTCTCCAATTCAATATAAATGACCTAAATAATGTTATCTGTAACGACATCCAGAAAAATAAGGTACCCGGACACAAGAGAATAACTGGTGAAATGGTAAAACAACTCCCTCCAGTTGCTACCAAGTTATTATTATACGTTTTCAATAGCCTCCTGCGACTAAACTACTTTCCTGAATCTTGGAAACTTTCCGAAATCATTATGATTCCTAAACCAGGGAAAAACCCAACCCTGTTAAACTCTTACAGGCCAATTAGCTTAATTTCAATATTTTCCAAACTATTCGAAAAGTTGTTGCTGAAAAAAATGCAGCCCATCCTAGACACACGCGGGACAATACCAAGTCACCAATTTGGTTTTAGGGAGAAACATGGTACGATAGAGCAAGTGCATAGAATAGTAACTGAAATACGGTCGGCTTTTGAAACCAAAAAGTATTGCACTGCACTCTTCCTAGACGTAGCACAAGCTTTCGACAAGGTGTGGCTAGAAGGACTATTATTTAAAATAAGACGTACACTTCCATACAATATATGCCTTATTTTAGAGAACTTTCTAACGGGAAGAAAGTTTCGAGTAAGGCAAAAAAGTTATACCACTGAAAGCTATCCAATCTTCGCCGGAGTTCCACAAGGTAGTGTTTTGGGACCCATTCTATATTTAATATTCACAAGTGACTTGCCCACTAATAAAAATCTCGTTACTTCAACATTTGCGGATGACACAGCAATACTTAGTGTGCACTCAAATCCCTCAACGGCTGCCAGACGGTTGCAAAGCCATCTAAGAATTGTAGAACAATGGCTTTCAGATTGGAGAATTAAAGTCAATGAATCTAAGTGTGTACAAGTCACTTTTACTCTAAAAAAAGATACCTGCCCCTCTGTCTCAATTAATGGGAAAATAGTAACACAAAAAGATTACGTCACCTACCTTGGTGTTACCTTAGGCAGAAGGCTTACTTGGAAATATCATATTGATAATAAGTTAATGCAAGCAAAGCTGAAAATAAGCAATCTACAATGGATCATTGGTCCAAAATCTAAATTAAGCCTAGACAACAAAATACTTTTATTTAATATGGTGATAAAACCATCCTGGATATATGGAATACAGCTTTGGGGTTCAGCATCCAAATCCAGTCTAGAGAGAATACAAGGGCAACAATCTATGATATTAAGATCAATATGCCGGGCGCCTTGGTACATGAAAAATTCCGCTATACACAGGGATCTAAAGATTAACACAGTTGTTGAAGAAGTAAAAAATATACAAACTAACTACGCCACAAGACTAGGCAATCATCCAAACATACTGGCTAAAAGCCTGTTAGAACAGAGATACCCCAGGCGGTTAAAGAGAAAGGATATCCAGCTAAATTGTGACCAAGGCTAGAGCCACTAAAATTAAAACTTCGAATAGCCTATCCTATTAGGCCGTAAAACCTCTAAATTGCAAAAAGGAGCTTACTGAAATTCCTTCCATTCAGAAAGCTACAACAGCATTTACTATTTATGTTACATGTGTAACATATGTATGATTCTGTTCCGGACGAGCCTATACCATTAGGCCGTAAAAATTCCTAAGTTCATACACGCAGCTTATTGGAATTCCTTCCATTCCGTAAGCTGAAACAGCACTTACTAATGCAACACACAATTGTGTCATCGATAATCCTGTCCTGTCAAGCCGTATGAACTTTTAATACTATACAATCAGCTGCTTGGAATTCCATTCCATTCCATTCCGACGGCATAAATACATATACAAATGAAAATGAATAACACAATGAACGAACATAAAATAAAATAACGTACATACTCTTAGTAAAAACAAAAACATTCACATACACATAATAAATGTATTCATAAGTATTTATTTTATATCAAATAAAATTTTCATCCATATGTTATTTGAGGCAGTGGCAACGAATAACGTCAGTGTATTCTAGGTTAAGATTCTATAAAAATTGTCATATTCTTCAGGAATGATACAATAAAACCTATATCCGAAAAAAAAAAAAAACAGATATCGCTTAAAATGTTTTTATTAAGTCACTTTATAATACCCATATATAAAAGTGTGCGTGGTCGTCAACCGATTTTGGCAATTTTTCGTCCAAACATTTGCCTAAGTAAGTATACCACGCGTACCAAATTTCATTGCTATATCTTCAACGGTTTCTGAGTTATGACTCATAAAACTTTCAATATTTGCCCCTTAATAAGTGGGCGTGGCACCACCCATTTTCCAAAACTTTTATGTTTTTTGTTTTATGTCCATAGTTGGACTCGTGCGACAAAATTTCAATTATAGATCTTTATATATGACAGAGATATGGCTTAAAATATTTTTATTAGGTCACTTTATAATACATATATCCAAAAGTGGGCGTGGCCGTCAACCGATTTTAACTATTTTCCGTCCAAACATTTGCCTAAGTAAGCAAATCACGCGTACCAAATTTCATCGATATATCTTCAATGGTTTCTGAGTTATGACATATAAAACTTTCAATGTTTGACCCTTAATAAGTGGGCGTGGCACAGCCCATTTTCCAAAAATGCATCAAATTTCTTCTTAGGGGCCTGAGCTCAATACGTGGGTGAAATTTCATCACTCCAGCTATATTAGTGGATGAGATACCAAATTTCCGATTTTTTCTATATAGGAAAAGTGGGCGTAGTCATGGTCCGATTTCGCCCAATTTCAATACCAACCGTCCCAGTGTCAATACCAACTTGCATTTCAAATTTCATAAAAATATCTCAATTTTTGCGCGAGTTAGAGTGTTTACAGACGGACGGACGCACAGACGGACGGACATGGCTCAATCCATTTCTCTTTTCACCCTGATCATTTTGATATATATAAGTCTATCTCGATTATTTCATTCTGTTACAATCCACCGTTATGTGATTAAAACCATAATACTCTGTGTACTAGTACAGCTGAGTATAAAAATTATTTGCAAAAATAAGAAATGCAGTTCGGTAGAAGATATCATCTTTTATATATATCAAAATTTAGCTAAATTGGTTTGACCAATCGTGAGAAAATCGGCAAAAACTGAGGAACTTCGAAAAGTGTTGATAGTTATAACTTTGAAAATAATTCGAATTTCGAAAAATTGTCCAAACGTATTTTTTTTTTTTTGTTGTTGTGAACTATACAAACAAGTTTCAGAAAGATAGTACAACTTCGAAAAAAAAAGTGGCTCACTTCATAAAATTCAACTCATTTGTGAATTTTTGATATTTATGCGACCAGTCTAATGTATATATATATACATATATATATATATACTATATACATACATATTTCATTTAATGTGATAATTTAGAAAGTAGTTTAGTTAAAGCTGCACGATATTATTTTAGTAGTTCCCTTTAAAGACTTATGATAAATCCGTGTTGTAGTATTGAATTATTCGCCCAAATATATTTGTTTCACTATTCCAATTTATTTATTTTTTCATTAATATGTGCTTAAGAATATTATGATTTTTATATTTTTTGCATCTTTTTTCGGTAACTGATTTTTTTTGCGAAGCAATTAAAGACAAAGCGCCTGGAAAAAGGAATATTTCTGGTTGGATGTGGAGCATAGCGAATTCATTCTTCTAATTTAACCAATTTGTTTGAGATTTTTGTGTACGCGATTCTTGAAATGATAATTGCAATAAATGACTTAAATTAAACTATAAAGATAATAATAAGAATATAAAGACTATCAATCTACCCCAATATTGTAATTAAATGTGTACAAAGTTTGACACATTCGCAAATACTTACATACATAAATATGTTTTTATTCCAAATGTACAATCGCTGGCAAACAGCCAGCTTCAGTAACATCGGCATATCATCCAGCTTCTTCATTCACCCCATAAATTGCTTATTGACTTTGATAAAATTCTCCAACCATGGAAATCGTGTATTTTGCAATGGTAGGTAATGGCAGCAATTGAAGATACATTAAAGCAGAAAAAATTTGCCATCGAAAGAGGAATTAAAACTTAAGATTTGTGGCCGCGCACTGCAGTTCTTTCCACCATGTTAGCATCAAAGCATGAGGTCCGTACAGCTGGACCCCGCATCTCACGAATTTCAAAAAAAGAAAACTATCTCATTAATTTGTGCTTAATTGGTCCCCAATTAAAAAAATTTGCTCTCAAATGTTAAGGCCTTTTTTTAAACAAAAGTTCGGGGTCCAGGTGAACGTTCCGCTGGACCCAAAGATGACTTGATACGAAACTCTTTTTTACTCTCTCACCTTCACGATTTTCCCACGGGTCTAATGTGGCATCAACACAACATAAAACCCGGCCGATCAGCTGTTTGTGCAAATTGCAGGTGCCAGAAAGGAAAACGCGCCAAAATAAATTGTCACTTTCGGTGGATTTTGATGTTTAGTTTTATGTGCCCAATTTTGTTGAAATAATAAAGAATTATAAAAAATACAGAGGTAATTGCATTGCTTGTGTGTAATATGCAGTGAAGTTTACTGTTTCAACTGGAAAAATTTGTGTTTCAGTTAAAATTATAAAAAATATGTTATTGAGATAGAACGCGGGAAGCGCTTCTTCAGTAGAGTTATATATATATCCGGTTAAAAATTATTATATTTCAGTTCTAATATACTCACATTTTAATAGAATTGCAAAATAGAGTAAAATATTTCTTAAAAATACCACCCAACTACATGTATTATCGTCCACCACTTTTTGTGCGTTATGCTTAAATCGTCTGAGATTGGGTTTCGAACACGAATATTCGGAATGTAGGAATATCATACTATCTTATGTATCACTTTGGTGTTTATATTCTTATCTTAATTTGGTATAAACAAAATTTTATTTGCTATAGTCTTCAATAACATAAGGAAGCCTGAAAATTCTCAGAATTAATATGTAAAATACCTATTTTCGGTTTTCGACAGAGTGACACCAATGAAAAATGTTATAAAAATGCGCATTTTGACAGCGCTCTCACGAAATCAAGAGTTTCGTTTCTAGTTATCTTTGGCTGGACTCCGCACTCATTTAGACTTAGCTTGGGAAAATTTTAGGATTTTAAGTATGCTATCTCATTAATTTATGCTCAATATGTGCTTAGTTTTTCCACAAATAAAAAAATGAGTGCTCAAATTTTAAGGGCTTTTTTTTTTAAAAACAAGAATGTGGGGTCGTGGTAAGCGTTCCGCTGAACCCCGCACTCATTTAGGCTTAGCTTAAAAAAATATAGAGTATGCACTTAATTTGTGCTTAATATGTGCTCAAAGAATGTTAAAAAAAAAAATTTTTTTTAAAACTGCAGAGATGGGCTTTTTTTGAAAAACAAATGTGCAGGTTCCAGCTGAACGTTCCGCTGGACCCCGCACTCATTTAGACTTAGCTTAGAAATCTTTTAAGTATTCAGTTAATTTGTGCTTAATATGTGGTCAGAACCTGTGAAACAAAAAATTTCGAAAAAAGTGCAGAGATGGGAATTTCTCCACATACGGCTTTGTCGATATTACTGACCCCATCAAGTTTATCCCTTTCGTCTAAGGCTAGCAATATGTGTGCTTGAGGCAACCCTCTTTTTCGAAATTCTATTGTATATATGTACATACATAGTAAACCCCTGCAACGATTCACTCATTTGACGATGTAAGCCACTCGCATAAAACGGCGTGGCTCAACATGTGAGCGAAAGAGCTTGTAAATAGAGCGTAAAGCTGGGGTTATAGATACTTAACGTAGCATGGAACAAGTTGAGAAACGGGCCGCTTTATGCGCGCTCCGTAAAAATCTAAATGAATCAGACTTCTATGTTACGCTCAGTATGCATAATCAAATGTACTCAAACCCCATTGAACAGAAATTTTGAGTGAGTTTGTTCATGCTACGTTAAGTACCTATAACTCCAGCTTAAGTGTTTCTGCGCTGCACGTCAACAAAAAGAGATATGCCCTCATTCACTCATAACTTGAAAAGCAATTGAGTTGAATGACAAATGATTTGTAAGGCAATAGATTCGAAAGGCAATAGATTCGGAAGGCTTGAAACATGCTAGGCATGGGTAACACTGCGCTGCGCGGCGCAATTGCGCTGACACCAACCCTGGTGTTATTGCGCTAACTCCGATTTGGGAAATGCGCCAACTCAATATAGCGCCAACTCAATGATGCGCTATTGCAATATAACACTGACTCAATTTCGTGCGCTAACACCAGCTCCAATATAGCGCTAGTGTAAAATAGCGCAACCACAACACCAATAACAGCATCATAGTATATGTATACGTATGACAACGTCACAATTATGTGTGCTTGATAGTGATCTAAGTGACTCTAATTTCCAGCATATTTTCACATATATACGGAATATTTTTCTAAATGATTATGAAAATTAAAATTAATTGTGCCCTCGTATATGTAAGCAGAATTGCGCCAAAAGAAATAAAACGGGGATGGTAAACAGTAACAAGCGAAAAAATGTTATTTATCGATTATTCGATGACAATTGCGCTAAAGGTGTTATTGCGCCAGTACCGTGAGTTGGCGCCACGGTTGGCGTTATTGTATCAGCGCCAAAAAAACTGCGCCATTACCCATGGCTAAAACATGCAACTGAGCTATGTATGTATGTATGTACATACGTAACGAATGCGAGTAAAAGAGGAATTATAATAGTATACATACATATGTACATACATATGTACATACATAAATACATAAAGCGCTTTACTAAAAAAATGCGAAATAAGAAATACATAAGGGGTATTCGCTATCCATAGCATAACCCTAGCACGTAGCACGGATTGCACGGATTGCAAAGTCCCTGCAGGCAAAATTAAACTAGTATCAAAATAAACTACTTGATCAACTGGTATGTAACGGAAAAAATTGAACTAGTAGGTTTTCAACTAGTTGATCAACTGGTATGAAACGGAAAAAATTGAACTAGGTAGCTATCTACTAGTTGATCAACCGCTTTTAAAAAAGCAAAATCATAGGTACTAGTTGGTATTCTGCTAGTAAAATACCAATTTATTTATTAACTAAATATAGTAGTTTGTGAAAACTAAGCTTTATTGGCGATTTTGAAGTATATTTAGTTATTACTTACTTTCATTTGCCAAAAAGAAACGTGACCATTTCTTACAAAATAAATATTTTTAAAGCTTTTCATTTATTTTTGTGTAAGGGTACACACCCCGTAGGACTGGGGATCATTGTTTTATTAATCCTGGATTACTCCCTTGCGAGTACTGGATTACTCCCCATTACTCCCTATTACTTCTATGTATTTTCATACAAATTTCTGTACTCGCTTTTAACATTGTATGTCCTAGGAAGGGAGTAATAGATAAAACTCCCTTTCTCCTCCCAAAACAGCAATGATGGAGTTTTTGCTAATACTCCCATATACAAGAACAATTACATAGATACATATATGTTTGATTTGAATTGATTTGGTTTCATCCAAATCGGAGATGAGATTCTATCAGCCAACTGCCGCAGTAACACGAAGCCATTACATCTTTGCTTGTACTGTATATAATATGTACTAAATGTAACTTTAACAAGTAAGGAAGCCTAAGTTCGAGTGGAATCGAACATTAGATACTCAGCTGTATGCTTTCATTGTTTGTTTGCGTTTGATGGAAACACGGTGTATTTTATATAAAGCGAGTGCTGCATAAAGTGGGCGTAGCCACGCCCATTTTCAACATTTTTATCAGTCGATCAACTAAGCATATGAATATTATTCTTTGTGCAAAATTTCATTCCTTTTTGACTTCTAGTTACAAAGACTTCACGTTACAAATTCCAAAAGGGTGTTCCAGAAATATCTTTGTTAAAAAGTAGGCGTGGTCATAAACCGATTTCAATAAATTTTTGCGTGTATATTACCACAAGTTATAAAACGTATAAACAAAGTTTCGTCATAATATCTCAATTATTTTTGGAGTTATAGGCTAAGAAATCTCGTATATTCCTGCTTCTAAAAGAAGGCGGTGCCACGCCCATTTTCCAAAATTTTTACGGTTTTTGTCTTATGTTCATAGTTAGACTCCTGCCATAAAAGTTTAATGATATATCTTTATATTTGACAGAGATATCGCTTAAAATGTTTTTATTAGGTCACTTTATAAGACCCATATATAAAAGTGGGCGTGGTCGTCAACCGATTTTGGAAATTTTTCGTTCAAACATTTGCCTAAGTAAGTATATCACGCGTACTAAATTTCATTGATATATCTTCAATGGTTTCTGAGTTATGACTCATAAAGCTTTCAATATTTGCCCCTTAATAAGTGGGCGTGGCACCGCCCATTTTCCAAAATTTTTGTGTTTTTTGTTTTATGTCCATAGTTGGACTCATGCCACAAAATTTCAGTGATAGATCTTTATATTTTACAGAGATATCGCTTAAAATGTTTTTATTAGGTCACTTTATAAGACCCATATATAAAAGTGGGCGTGGCCGTCAACCGATTTTAACAATTTTTCGTCCAAACATTTACCTAAGTAAGTATATCACGCGTACCAAATTTCATCGATATATCTTCAATGGTTTCTGAGTTATGGCTTATAAAACCCTCAATGTTTGACCCTTAATAAGTGGGCGTGGCACCGCCCATTTTCTAAAATTTCACCAAATTTCTTCATAGGGGCCTGAGCTCAACACGTGGGTAAAATTTCATCGCTCTAGCTATATTAGTGGCTGAGATACCAAATTTCCGATTTTTTCTATATAGGAAAAGTGGGCGTGGTCATGGTCCGATTTCGCCCATTTTCAATACCAACCGTCCCAGTCTCGATACCAACTTGCATTTCAAATTTCATCAAAATATATCAATTTTTGCGCGAGTTAGAGTGTTTACAGACGGACGGACAGACGGACGGACGGACGGACATGGCTCAATCGATTTCTCTTTTCACCCTGATCATTTTGATATATATAAGTCTATATCTATCTCGATTATTTCATTCTGTTACAATCCACCGTTATGTGATTAAAACTATAATACTCTGTGTACTAGTACAGCTGAGTATAAAAAAATTTCAACGCACCCAAAAGTTGGGATTTGGGAAACTTTGTGCTTTACGTAACTTCGCTGTATACAGCTGAGTATAAAAATGCTGAGCTAATTAAAGTGAGCTTTATTAAATGAACTAAAATGGTATTTTTCACGTAGATGAACTGGCATTTTTCTAGTATTATTCTGACTGATATTCTTCTGGTATACCCTTAACTGGTATTTTTCTAGTATGAAGCTTATGCAAGGGAAGACAATTGCCATCTCGTAGGCAATCGCCACGTTAAAACTACCAGTTGCTCTCAAGTAAAATGGATAGTTGAGCAACTAGTTGGCGAAATTTTCAAACTGGTATACTTACAGTATACAACTAGTTGTTTTGCCTGCAGGGGTTTTACAACGCACAACAACAAAATACAGGCGCACAAAAATATGCTAGACCTCAAAAATATGCTACACCAAAACCTATGTATATTTATTTGCTATGAAGTGTAGGAAATTAATTGCGACCCTGCGTCAGCCGACATTTGCCAATTGCTAATTTCAATTTCAATTTGATCATTCGAATTTTGCTTAAAATGTTATTTTTTATGTGTATTTATTAAGTTTACTAAAATAAAATGATTTATTTATTAAAAAGTGAGTGATGAACGCGTCCCTTTGGCTAAAAAGAAAAGCTGCTTCTTAAAATTTCCTACGACTCACAGTGGGGGCACCTCCATACAAACGCGGCCAAAAATAGTAATAATTAAGCTAGAATCTTGAAACTCGGAACTTAAGCTTTTTTGGTTGAAATTAGTAAACTGTGAAAATTTGAACAAAATCCACCCACAAATACGCCCACCTCCCATATAACGGTATTTTTGCAATTTCAGCATTTTCCTAACTATTATAGCTAAAATGCTCCATTTTGATTAGTGTATACATTTTTGAAATATAAATCAAATGCGGTAATCATTTTGGAAAAAGGGTAAAGCACTTCGCCGTTTTTAAATTAAAAATAAATGCACTTTTAAGTATGTTATAAGCATTTATCATAAAACTTTTATACAAAAAAATCGCATTTCAAAAAAATTTTATACCGGAAATGAAATTACACTTTTCTAAAGGATTTCAGTGTGCTAAACCTGAATCTGGAGTCAGATTTTCCAAATTGTTTCTAGTTTCTGAGATATTCATGCCCAAATAGGCAAAAAACACGTTTTTTGGCTCTATTCCCTGCTTAATATCTTTTATATAATTACTTTCCACTCAAATTCGATTTAACCAGTTGAAAGCACAATCATTACCCTTGAAAACAGCGTTTAGTTTCTTCGAATATCTTAATTAGAATTGGAAATATCGATATTTAAGTTTCACCATTTTGACAAATATTCCCCATACAAAAAAATTTAAACTTTTTGAAGCATACTTCTGGGCATTTTGTATGGGAAAAATGTACCAAAACTCAAAAAACACCTTCCATAAAAATGTTCATAAAACAAAATGGAGCAAACGAATTTTTACAATTTTTTCGCCAGTTTTTAAAAGACATTCAGGAGCATCAAATATTAAAAAATTGAGGAGTTAATATTTTTTGTTTTTTTTTAATTTCATTTTAAAATTTTACAATTTTTACAATTTTTATTTTTATATTCCAAAATAAAAAAGCTGCCAAAGGTAATAATTAACGCTGATAAAAAAATTACCTCATAATTTCAAAGTATGGACCATTTGCTAAAAGACGATAGAGAAATATTCGATAAGTCGCCTAAATATACACGTTTTTCATAATGTCAAAAATAACCTAATTAATGCATTTACAAAAACCTTGTTTTAGGCAGATGGGAAAAAAATTATAAAAGCAAATGGAGCAAGTGAATTTTTAAAATGAAAATGCAGTTTGATTAAGAATATATTATTTCAAAGCATAAAAAAAAATTGAGGAGGTAATATTCTTTGTTTTTTTTATTTTTTTATTCAAATTCGAGGAAAATTTTTTTTATCATCGACATTTTTTGTGAATATTTGAAAATTCATATAAATTCAACAGTGAACGCTATTTACAACTAAGTTATTTTTTCTGAAAGAGAAAATCATTATCTATGTAACGATGTATCATTCGTGTATTTAGGTTAACAGTTAAATGAGAAAGAGCGTTTTGTATGAGGTGTGTTCATTGAGAAATAAAAGGACCTATTTTTTGCTCAACTTTGGGCACCCTGTACGGCTAAACGAAAAGAGACTCAAAAATTTTTATATAAGCTTTTTTATTACAATTTGATGTATCTGTCGATCTCTATTTAAAAAAATGGTTTTACTCATACTTTAATTTTGAATTTATTTTTGACCGCAATCACCCATTGTGCGACTGTGCAATGGGGTGCTCTCGATGTGTAGCATATTTTGGTCTAGGATATTTGCAATCCGTGCTATCTTGCTAGGGATAGCGAATACCCCTATAGTAAAATTGTAGCATTGGATACTAGCTCATACCTAAATTCATATATAATTAGTATATCAGCCAAATACTATTACTACAACTATAATAGTAAATATTTATTTTATTAAAATATATACATGCACACATATACATATATACATATATTTCATTTAGTTTAACTAATCAACAGGGCCGCGGAGAGGGGGGGGCAGCCAGGGCAATCGCCCTGGGGCCCGGAAGGTTTTTGGGGGCCCGGAAAGGCAAAGCAGTATTGACAGTACTCGATCTAGGATTTCATAGATACATACATAGGTATTTTGTTGCAACAAAAAATTGTTTTAAAATTGAAGTGTTTAACTTAACCAAATCGCCAAATTAAAATTATAAGTAGCCAATCAAATATTTACCTTGTTTATACATGGGCAAATCCTAGAAAAGTGAGTTGAAATCGAGTAAAATCGACTTTGATTTAGAGTTTCCAAAGTACCGCAATTGGTAAGGTGGTGAACCATGCATCTCAGAAATATTTACTTTTTAAATGAAAAATGTTGGTAACCCTGTTTAAATTGATTTCAAAGAGTTAAGGTATACAAAATTTAAAAAATTATTAAAAACAATACCATTATCTATCTACTATTATTTCCACGATTTTATAGTTAGATACTAGAGTTATTACCAGGAACAAGTGCAAGAAGGATTAAATAAATAAACTGACATTGCGATTATATTTAGTTTTTTGTGAAAGTATCAGGATTTGTCGGAAGAAGAGCTCAGAGAAAAGGCAACGGCATTCTGCACGATTTATGGCATAGATATTTCTACGGATCTAATACATAGATGAAATCATTTATCTCAAAGCCATCCACTTAACAAATTTGGGATGTGATTCGCTGCCACCATTACAACTTCTGAACAAACTTCATAACTTGAAGATGGAAGTATTATTTCCTAACATCTGCATAGCATTAAGAATATTTTGCACACTTCCAGTCAGTGTGGTTGAAGGGAGCGTTCTTTCAGTCTATTGTCTCGCGTGAAAAATTTTTTGCGTTCTAGTATGAGCCAAAATAGCTTGACAAGCCTTGGAACATTGGCATTGGCGTCCAGCCTTGCTCGTAGCATTAGTTTTGACTCAGTAATTTCTATATTCGCAGGCCAAAAAGCACGGAAGGTTTTCCTTGGATGATTCAAGCTCTTAAAATGTATTTAAAAAAGTTAATGTAAGCAAATCAAACAATGAGATCTAACATTTCATTTATGTATGTATTGGGGTCTATACACAGTGCGTCTGACTCGCGAGTCATCTGTGTATGTGTTGACTCGCTGTCATTCTGGGCTCACTTGCGTCATTCATTTGTGAATAGTTTTCATTGCAGAAGGTTCGAAATGAATATCTCAGACGACCTGTATACTTCGATGAATTCAAGTAAAAAAAATTGTATCTTCCTCAATATAGAACTTATTGGCAAACATTTTTGAAAATAAAATATATTTTTTCTTTTCGTTACTGTGTAACCTAAATCAAACGCACGCCGTCAATTTACTGTCAAAAATTTCTCATGCCCATACAACTTGTATGGGAGTAACCGAAATTGAACGGCGTGCGTAAAAAGCAAATTCGACGCCCAATTTTTGTTTTGCGTGACAGTTGAAATTAAGCATTGTGGGTGATTGTTTGCAAAAAAATTGACACTTACTTTTGATATCGTGTCTGTTAGGTACATATTCCACAAAATAACAAGATTTTCTCTGATTTTCTGTATTTTTCTTTTTCTTTTTCTGAACACGCACGCAAGTCAATTTCGGTTCAACGCATATGAAAAATTTGCGTGCGTGCGTTAAATTGACGACTTGCGTTTGATTTAGGTTACACAGTTATTTATTTTTTAAATGGTTTGGAAATTAACTGACAAAATTTGACAGGCGAGTCACAGCAAAATATCAAACTAATTTTGATTTTCTTGAGTCATCCCAGCAAGCAAAATTAGTTTAAATAAAGTTTTTTTTAAGCTTATAATTATAAACATTAAGCTTACAAAATGTTGATTTTTTGTTTACAAAAGACTTCAAAGTAAGCGTATTATAAATGAAATTTGACCTTGGTTGTAAATGTTCGAATATAAATTTATAAAAAATATTTAAGAGGAAGTTTTTTATAAGCATAAGAATATAAACTAATTGTAAATGTTTGAATGAAACCTTTTATAAGCTTTCGAATGTAAGCTTACTGTAAACGTTCCAAATAAACCGTTTTTGAGCTTACCAATCTAAACCTTTTCCAAATTAAAACAAAGCACGTCATAAACAGTATTTTAATAATTTATTTTGACGATATTTTGAACTCGTGGTAGCACATACATATGTACATTTGTACATACGTATTAAAAATAGTACAACAATAAAATCATAAATGTATTAGCTAAATTAAACATGAAACACAAAACACGTGCATCAGATTTTATACCATGTCTCCACATAACGTGTTTCGCTCTTTTTTTCTGCATTTTCTCTCTCAATCTTGTTTCGACACGGAAACCAGTGCTGAAACTCGCCAATTTCCATACAAATTTCTGAGAGCGAGTGAAGATTGAAACACTGTTTCATTCTGAATCATCTTGCCAACCTCGATGATATCGATGTCTTCTCTAATTTTGTATCGAAAATCTATCGAAATCTCACACAGACCAAAACAAAAACGCAAAATATAAGCAAACATACAAACATTTAAGAAGAGCAAGAAAGAGAAATGTTAAACTGAATCACGATCAGCCACGTGGAGACGGGTTATTGAGCGAGATGTTTTGCTACATGTTTCTCTGGTGAATCAAGTTATGTGGAGACGGGCTTTTAACTTCATACGATTGTTGGCAAATTGGAAAAATGCTTTTGAAGCAGCTACCATTGTGAATGGATACAAGTGACTTGACTCTGGGATGTGTGTTAAAAAGGTCGAACAGCTGTGCTCAGCTGATTTCAGGGTTGCTGTTATAGCCCAATAACGATGGTGAAAGCAATAGAAGTTGCTCTTCTTCTTTCTGTTTTGTAGGTTGTTGATTTTACATTCTTGCACATGTTATTCGTGGAATAGCTGGCGTTTACGCTATCACCGGGAATTGCGTTTTAGGAACTCAGCCTTAAATTGTTTTCGGAATTATGAATTGGTTTTTTCAATTCCCAATTCCGGAATTGCGTTTCTGTCTTGATTGCTACGACCTTGTCATTATGGTCCCTTTTCTTACAACAACCACATCCGGCCGCCATACCAATCTGTACCCCCGGAAATCGCCGCCATACCAATCTGTCCCCGATTTTGATATTTTTCGATGACTTATCGTCTTTTTTTTATCGAATTTCGACTACGCATCCCAGAGCCATTTCACTGTATGCTATACACTATGGCAGCTACATAATCTGTTTCATTCCCACCGTTCTCATGTACAAACGTTTCTGAAAAGAATATAAGAAAAATTTGAATTACGTGTGTATGTACTACATATGTATATACGTATGTAAGTATATGCACCCAAAGTATATAAGTTTTGCCATAGCATGCAGTTGTATGTACATATATAGTTTATTATTGAGTGATTTTATATATGTACTTACGGCGTGTAGCTAATCCAATAGTTAGGCACTCTGCACACGAGGCGTATCGTCATAGACGCGTACGAGACATTTTATGTAGCGTCGATTTCCCTACGCCTCAATATCTGCACACGAAGCGACATGAAACTTCGCTGCACAAAACAAACAAACAAATTAATAATAGAAAAGATGAAAAATTTTACGGAATCTTCAATTTTCTTTCATTATACACTCATTTTTTCCGATTTCTTACACAAATTTTACTGCTTTCATAAATTCCACCAAGTGGAAAAATGTAAACAAACATCTTCTTCTTCCTGTTTTCTAAGTGTAGTACGCCTAGCTACCAGCACTGCTTTACGCCAAGCGACATGTAGCTAGCATACTTTGACGAATGCATGAAGCTGACGACTCGTGTGCAGCCCTCAATTGAAATATACGTGCGCGACATCAAAGCGTACAGCTTTCGTCTGTAGTATCTAATACGCGTCTAAAGCAGTACGCTCCGTGTGCAGAGTGCCTTAGACTGCGAGCGCAAATTTTAAGGTAAAGGCCCAATGCACGCTTGCTTTGCTTGCTTGGCTGTGAGAAATGTCAAAATTATTTTGAGCTCTACTAAAATGTATAAAAGTTGGCCAAATGTCAGCTTTACTTCACGCGCTTGAAGCGCTGCAAAGTTTCGAATTGCCCAATTCTCTATTTGACAGCGCTTTGAAAGCTTTGACATTAATTTTGACAATTCAATTTCCAATATGGCTGCTGATAATAGGCATTAGGTGTATTCCCTAACGGAAAATTATTACAAATTATTGAAAAATTGTAAGAAATATCACCTTTTCCATTTTTTTACGCAAAAAATTTGCAGAAGAGGAAAAAACTCAAAACTTGTTCAGCACTTCGAGTCAACATCTTAGGGTTGTTTCTTAGGAAACCAGCAGCTAGCTGTCAAGTGAAATGAAAAGGGAAAAATGGAAAGAATTATGCTCACAAAGAGCAAAGGAGACAGGAAATCAAGAAACGGAAAACTACTAAAAATTAGCAAAAAATTATTTTAATGCCATTTTTGGCATTTAATTGTTATTTTTATACTCAGCTGTACTAGTACACAGAGTATTATAGTTTTAATCACATAACGGTGGATTGTAACAGAGTGAAATAATCGAGATAGATATAGACTTATATATATCAAAATGATCAGGGTGAAAAGAGAAATCGATTGAGCCATGTCCGTCCGTCCGTCCGTCCGTCCGTCCGTCTGTCCGTCCGTCCGTCTGTCCGTCCGTCTGTCCGTCCGTCTGTAAACACTCTAACTCGCGCAAAAATTGAGATATTTTGATGAAATTTGAAATGCAAGTTGGTATCGAGACCGGGACGGTTGGTATTGAAAATGGGCGAAATCGGACCATGACCACGCCCACTTTTCCTATATAGAAAAAATCGGAAATTTGGTATCTCAGTCACTAATATACCTGGAGCGATGAAATTTTACCCACGTGTTGAGCTCCGGCCCCTAGGAAGAAATTCGATGACATTTTGGAAAATGGGCGGTGCCACGCCCACTTATTAAAGGTCAAACCTTGCAAGTTTTATATGTCATAACTCAGAAACCATTGAAGATATATCGACAAAATTTGGTACGCGTGATTTACTTACTTAGGCAAACGTTTGGACGGAAAATAGTTAAAATCGGTTGACGGCCACGCCCACTTTTATATATGTGTATTATAAAGTGGCCTAATAAAAACATTTTAAGCCATATCTCTGTCAAATATAAAGATCTATCATTGAAATTTTATGGCAGGAGTCCAACTGCGGACATAAAACGAAAAACACAAAAATTTTGGAAAATGGGCGTGGCACAGCGTCTTTTTAGAAGCAGGAATATACGAGATTTCTTAGCCTATAACTCGACAAATTATTTATATATAATGACGAAACTTGGTGTGTGCACTTTTATTACTTGTGGTAATACATGTTGAAAATTTTAGCGAAATCGGTTGACGACCACGCCCACTTTTATATATGGGTATTATAAAGTGAGCTAATAAAAACATTTTAAGCGATATCTTTGTCAAATGTAAAGATAATTCATTTAAATTTTGTGGTATGATTTCTACAATAGACCGGAAACAACAAATAGAAAAATTTTGGAAAATGGGCGTGGCACCGCCTCTTTTTACGCAAAGGGATATACGAGATTTCTTAGCCTATAACTCGACAAATAATTGAGATATTATGACGAAACTTGGTTTATACACTTTTATAACATGTGTTAATAGCCACGCAAAAATTTATTGAAATCGGTTTATGACCACGCCTACTTTTTAAGAAAGATATTTCTGGAACACTCTTTGGGAATTTGTAACGTGACATCTTTATAACTAGAAGTCATAAAGGAATGAAATTTTGCACAAAGAATAATATTCATATGCTTAGTTGGATCAACGATAAAAATTTAGAAAATGGGCGTGGCTACGCCCACTTTGTGCAGCACTCGCTTTATATTAAGTGCACCGTGTTTCCATCAAACGCAAACAAACAATGAAAGCATACAGCTGAGTATCTAATGTTCGATTCCACTCGAACTTAGGCTTCCTTACTTGTTTTCTAAAAAAACATTTCATTTTAATTATATATAATTCAAAAATTTAGCAAAATTCAAAAGTAACAAAATGATATATATATTAGTTTATTTTTTTAACAGCTGTTTCTTAATTTGGCAGCAAATAATTTCAGTTTGTGAAAATTTTACTAGCTGAAATTTGGAGCTCTCTATGATTGTTACTCTTACGCATTGGCTCTCATTCGGCTAACTTTTTGATTCAAGAAACGATTTGCTAGCACGAACCTGGATAAATATTCATAGCTAGCTACTTAATAAGAAACAAACCTTTTGTTTTATTTCTTTGGATTGCCTATTCAGCTGATTAATATGACAGCGTTCAAAGCTACCATTGGGCTATAGAAGCTTTCAAAGTAAAGCAAAGTAAACTGAAGCAAACAAAGCCAGAAAAGCAAGCGTACATTGGGCCTTTACCTTTAGTTTCGGTCCCTCTCCATGAAAATTTTTGAGCCAGAAGAGGATGCAGCTTTGAAATCCATTTTCTGAAACATATTAAAATATACAAACCAAAGTTACAAACCTAATTTTCTTAAACGCATGCTGTTAGTACATATTAGGGTGGATCAATTTGTATGGGCTGATTATAAGCCACAGTGTTCTTAGCAAATTCGGATTTTGCATCAAATTCTAATAAAGAAAGTCATCTAGACATGAATCTAAAATCAATTACGAGCATGCTCCAGACGACTTTTTTTCATAGAATTTAATGCAGAATCCGAATTTGGTAGCAATACTATGGCTTAGAAAATTGATACAGCCTAGTATATATACATATATATCATTTACTTATAAACTTACCAGCTGACGAAACTTTTCCTCGTCCTGCTGAATTTCTTTTTCATTAGAAAGTAAATTTTCTAGGCTGCTAAATGGCTCCTTTTTCAAAACGATTGGATAACCTCCTGGCATGGCTTTCCTAAGCTCACCTACTTCTCTCCTTAGCGCTGTTACTTCTTCTAGTATCCGTAAAAGGACGGCTTTGTTTTTTCGTCAACTTTTGCTATGGCACAATCAATGGGTGAGTTTCTAAGACTGAGCTGTTGTACAACTGTTGAGTGTTTGTCTTAGAAACGCACTGTTGAGTAATTCCGCTCAGCTCAACAGTTGGCAACTTTTCGCCATTTTTTGCATCACAAATTTTCTTCGCTACTTGAGCTCAACATGTTGTGTAAAGCCAAACAGCTGATAAATTCATCAAACCGTTTCTAAGACGTAGCTGTTTAACTCAACTGCTACACAACTGTTGGCAACTGTTCAGCTCAACAGTTGCGGAGCAGCTTTTTCTTAGAAACTCACCCAATGAGAGATTGGGATGCTATAAAAAAAAGAGATTAATAGAAGGTACAAATTCATTAGCAATTAAACTGAATACTCACCTAATGAGTTTTCGCGCGGTATATTGGACTCGCCGCTATTAACTATTGAGCATCCACACGTATTTTATTTAATTTTTATTAATAGGAAAATTTTTCTTACGTCAACTATTCAACACATACAATAGGTTTATTTAAAAAAGCTTAAAATAAGCTTAATATTGTAAAAACTTATTTAACTCTTCTTTTAGTAAACTTACTTCAAGCTATTTTTCAAACACTTGCATTTAACTTTTAAAATTAACGGTTTTATAAACATGCGCTCTCAATGTTTACAAAAGATTTATTTGAAAACATATAAAGTAAGCTTAAGAATGTAAATGCTTACAAAACACTTATTGTAGCAAGCTTACTTTAAGTTATTTTCAAAAACGCTTACAGGAATGCTTGTTGGGATGCCAGAGTCATGTCGGTGTAACTACTACATGCGCATTTTCACTAATACACCTAAACTGACTCTTGAATTAGACGCATCGTGCATAGACCCTACTTATATGTAAGTGCTCTAGTAAATCTTATTTTATATGAAATAAAACTGACAATGTGAATTGAAAAATTTTTGTATGTTATTTTTTTACTAGATTGAATTTATTTTTTAGGGGGGCCCGTAAACGCGAACTGTCCCAGGGGCCCGGATCGGCTCTCTGCGGGCCTGCTAATCAATATAATTACAATAAAACAAATGTATGTATGTACATAGTAGAAACTTCTTCTTCCATTGCTGCGTCGTTTTGCTTCACTGCATTCACTCAAACAAACTAGAATGATTCGGTTGATTCGTTTATTTTTCTAGTGCTTTTACTGTCCTCTCGCACACTACTCGCAAGGCACAGAAAATATACTCAAGCCTGTGTGTTCATGGCTAAATGGAAATGAGCAAACTGCATTGTCACTCAACTCATGCTAGCATATACTGTCGTGCGAGTGCTGATCGTATGTTAAACCGAATTAAGCATAACATTGGCAATGACACCGAATCACACAGTGTTCAAAGAAAAGCGAGTGAGCTTGCGCAGGTCTTTAATACATAGGCGGCAACTAGGGATTCCAATCCCGGGATCCCGGGATCCCGCCCTTTTTGACACCCCGAAAATCCCGGGATTGCTAGATTTTTGATCCCGGGATTTTCGGGATAAAATAAAGACAGAATATTCCCCTATTATAGCAAAAAAAAGTATTTTATATAATTTTTATTGATCTCAGATCTGTATACTAATAGCGTTTCCTATTCTGAACGAAAATTTTGAATTATTACATGGCAGAATTATCAACATGTGCCCTGTGCCCTGTGAAAATGTTGCATTTTTCATATGATGCATAACAAAAGTAATGCAACGCAGAAGAGCAGAAATGTTTTCCCCGTAATCAGGCTAGTTTTACATTTTGTCAATAGAACAAAAAGGCCAGAAAAAATTTTGGAATAGAGCAAAAAAATTTGAAAGCCCGAAGAAAATTCATAATAAGTGCAACATTTTTGCCAAAATTAAAAATGTCCATTAGTGAAAGTGAGAATTAATATTTTTTGATTTTTTTTTAATTAAATTTTTTTGTTGTGAAGTAAGGAAACGTACGTTAGGTACTTTTAAAATTTTTAATTCTTGTGGTAAAATTCTTTTGATAACTTCGATTTCCTGATTTTGGGCCATTTTATTCTCAACAGTTTACGGAATTTTCTCCCATGAAAAGTAAATATTGGAAGAAAAAGCAAACAATAATCAAGAAATAAAATTACCAAAGACCAGGTAAAATTTTAATTAGACTTGAGAGTTTCACACTACAATGTCAAAGATTCAATTTTTTCATCTTTAATAATAGTTTTTATCTCGTTGCAAACAGTATTGACAGGAGATTGTTTCGAAATATGTAATTATATATATACACTGGTTAACAAATTATTCGAGAAATATGAAAAAATTATGGAAAAAAATTAATTTCGATAATATTTAAAAATCATGTTGATAGACGAAACAGACTGACTTACCCTATGAAAGAGGGGTTTTTGGCCCGTAACTCCAGATTTTGAGGGTGTATTGAAATTCTAAATATGCAGTCTTCGGATGTTTTGGTAAGGCCTACTCGTTTAACATATGTGAACCTCGAAAAAGTACTTTCAAATTTTTTATTTTGTCACACATTATTATCAAATGATCGCAAGCCTTCTTGTCAATATCTTAAAAGTACCAACTGTAAAGCAAATATTTCTTACACCAAATGTATGCCATTTTCTTTTTGTTTGTATTTTTTAAAGTAACTCTTAAGTATTTTAAATAATACGCATGAATTTATTTTTTTTTTTTTTAATTAAATAATTTTTGTTTTAAATAAAAAATAGCAATAAAAATCAATTACTTTCTTTGCATTTTAAAGTTGTAGCGTTCCACGAAAAATATATTCACTTTTTTCAACCCAAAATGTCGGAAAATAATTAATGGCAAAATCCCGGGACCAATCCCGGGATCCCGGGATTATAAAAAAAAATACCGAAAATCCCGGGATCGCAAAAATGGGAAAAATTGGAATCCCTAGCGGCAACATTACCAAAAACTTTCTTTGTTGATATTGCGGTAATTAAATCTTTTAATTTCGCTTGAAATACATGAACTGTAGTCTCTGGTCTAAAATTAGGTGCGTCACTAAAATCAATATTCTGAATTATTTCTGGCCAAACATCGAAGGCTTGTCAAAATGACCAACTATGGTCATAGCGTCCAAGTAATTTTGGTCCATGTTTCTGGGAGAACCGGTGAATGACGATGGCAGAATGATTCTTCTCCCAATATTTTCATTTGCATCGCCATTTGTATTCGTATTAAAATAATCTGTTATGTTGTTCAGAACATCACATCTCAGCTTATCTTGATTACTTCTTCAAAAATGAAGCCGTGTGCATGTCCATAATCGACTGTAGATAAAGCTCTTTAGAATGGTGTAAAAGGCTAATCTCTGATCGCAAGTCGAAAGGATGCGAATACAGGCATGGTAGCAAACTTATATCCGACTTTTGAAATTCAAAATGTTTGTTTTAACGTAAAGTTTTGTAACACATACATATGTTCACCAAGTTATATCAATAAAAATTTATTGGTAATTATGTGTCAGGGCACTCCACAGATGCTTTGAGTTTTTCGACCTAAGCGAAAAAATAAAACTCAAGGAATAATTATTATTTCTGAGAGATAAAATATCGCTCAAGGGATAAGTTTTATTTCTGATAAAAAAAAAAAATAAAACTCATAAAACAAGGGTGCTCAACGCTCTCGTATTGAATGGGGAAACTCCAATACATCTACAAAAATTTATTAGTGCACTCAGAAAAAAATTGTGTTAGATTTAAAAAACAAACTACAAGTAAATTTTTATTGTACGATTGGAAAATTTTACATACAAAATACATATGTACAATATTTATAACATATTTTATTTATATAAATGTATCTATATATTAAATTAAGATATAAACTCGTACATATAAAAAAAATCTACATATTACATAATAACAATAAGTGATAAGTTTGTTCAAGACCGTTTAATAAATTGTCAATATTTATTGTCGAATCAGAGGTGGATAATTGCAGAATTCATTCCAAATGCTTTTGTGATAAAAGGTTTCTTTGGTTTGTTTTGATTAACTTAAGGCTAGAAAAGGCTTTTTCGAAAATATACATATGTGCTTCCGAACATGGATAGGTATTTCAAAATTTCATTTCTTATGAGTGGATACTTGTCATATTTTATTTCTGTCATATATGTAACATACCTTAATTATTAATTTATATACGTACCTATAATTAATTAGCATAGACTGCGACTCGCAATATAATTACAGCTAAAAAAGCTTTAATTCCTATTATTCTTAATAAAATCTTCTTTTATTTTTCTTCAAATAATTTGAAATAATTTGTTAGTGTAATTTTCAATTTCATATGAGAAGGGCGAAGCCAACGTAACTTCATATGGGAAGGGCGAAGCTGACGTATCACTCAATGAATAATTACTTACACAGCTATTCTGCTATTCCTCGGAACTTCGAACGCGGCGACGCCGACTGCTACGACAAAACGAAAATTGGTATTCTGGTTTACGACGTTTCGAACATAAGTGTTGTTAAGTGTTAAACTATGTTCGAATCAGTGTTATATAGCGTTTATGCGAAATCATATGTATTTTTTGACAGCACATTTGTGTTTTTGACAGCCAATTTATATTTTCAGTAAGTTTTAGATTAAATTTTCAAAAATAATATATTAAATGGTTAAAAAATGGATTCTATTGCTGCAGCAGCTGTTTTAGTGGAAAAATAAATGGAAGAACAAAGGAATTTGGACGTTAATTTTAATTCAATTTTTTAAAATATGGCTTTCTATTATAAAAAAAAAAGTGCCAACATATATGAAAACGGCATTTATAGAATACTGTCACCAAGTTTCATGCGAGAATACTTTGTAGTTCGGAAATTAACACCGGCTAAGCTTGGATAGAATGAACCAATTTTATTTACTTACAAACTACTGGAAATTTTTCAGTGAAACTTTCAGGAAATATTCTTTGGATGATAATTCATCTACCTTTAACGCTTTGAACTATTATTAAAATAGTCTAATATTAAAGTTCTTCAAAATGAGAATTCTGCCGGCTGAGGTTTTTTTAAAGCGCGGCCGAAGGCCGGTGACACAAAAAAGTCTTCTACACATACATTGCTTTAACAAGGAATATCTCTTGCACTATAATCGTCCGGCGGGAGCGACTTTTTTATGATCTGTGATAGGATCGTGGTTCATTATATACAAATTTTCCCTTAACACCAGTGGTACATTATTGCGATTCCCACCTTAACTATTAGTAATTTTAAATTATGAAAAAACTGGACTCCATGAACTCAATGGCAATGAAAATGCCAACTTTAGTGAAAATAACATCTACAGCTTATTCCCACAAAGTTTCATGCGAAAACCTCTTGCAGTTGGTTTGTTTTACACTATTTATATTAATATGTTATATTGATGCAATGCATGGATGATGCTCCACACTGGTCGCATATCAACAAGTTTTTATGGATCGCAAAACATTAAAGGAAATTTGAGATCCAGGTTGCGATCAATCATATCATGAATATGTACATATCGTGTCGCAAGAATTTTGTGACTCTCCAGGACGCGTTGACCATGAACGGACATAGAAAGTGAGCACGTTTCTTCGATTTGTTAGTTTCTCGTGCAAATGTTTGTAAATCATGTCGTATGGCAATATTTTAAGTCTTTAAAAAGGCAGTCAGGCAAAAATGCTTAAAGGAGTACATACTGGCACAGAAATTATGCCCGAGTTGCGTTACCCAATCATATTATATCATCGTAGTAATAATACACAATTAAAATTATTTTCAGAAACTTTTATTAAACAATTATATATAAATATTGCTAATAAGGAAAATAAATTTTATTATTAAATAAAAGTTCAACACATTGAAACTCCTTGTACTCATTTCCCTCTATTCAGTCTATTGTACTAAAGCAAATTCCTTTTGTTCACTTATTTTGCAAAGAAAAGGCCAGTAGCATAGCTAAACAAAGCCCGTTTTGTAAAATAATGTTGCATAAGTTTAAAAATCATAGTTTAATTACATTAAATTGGTAATATTTCCTAAAATAATCACAATTTCTATTGCCTCCGACACACAAAAGCTGACGGACAAAATCGCTCCAATTAACTGTCAAAAATCCAATCCATCGTAAACCATAATGTCGATTTCCGAATTTCGAAAATATCTGACGTTCATCAGACGTCAGTCGAATTGCAGAATGCCATTTGATCCGATTCACCTCCGATGAAAGTGGATCGTAATCCGGAATAGCTGTATATTTCTGAGAGATAAAATATCGCTCAAGGGATAAGTTTTATTTCTGATCGAAAAAAATAAAACTCAATGAATAATTATTATATAATAATGATTATTTCTGAAAGATAAAATATCACTCAAAGCATAAGTGTTATTTCTGATAAAAAAAAAAATAAAACTCAAAAAATAATGATTACACTGCTTTACAGCCAAAAAATACTCTAAACGCGACCATCCTATCTATATGTAAAATCGGTCGCTGATTCCGAAAATCGGGGTCATTTTTAATTCTATGGGAAGGTTTTTCAGATATCGGGAATTTACCGTTCTTTGGCCAATGGCTCCACTTAATCTTGTATATGTATTTAACGTAGTGAGCTATCTTTCTTCGGGTAACACCAAACGAAAGAAAATGAAATTTCCTTTTCATGGCTCCTATAACATTTTTCTCTAACTCTTATAGTTTCTAAAATATTGATATTCCATTTTTTACAATTTTTTTAAGAAAAAACTGACTTTGTCAGGCAATATCTTTAAAACCAATATTTGCACCTTCGGTGTTACTACCTTGCGTGAAGCTTCATTCCATTACCAAAAAAATAAGCTATCAACGAATAAAATCCATGGTAAAATGGAAATGTTATCAAGTAAATACAGCCAAGTCGCGCAATGCCTCTGCACGGGTACATTCTACGCATATTGTACACCATAGATGCCCACACAAATACAGTCTCATTTTGTCGTAGTGTTGATGCATGGCGTTTGGTCGCTAGAAACGTGAGTTGCCACTTCTCTGTAATGGCACCGAACTGAGGTGTTTTTTGTTTGCTAATGATGATTTTAGGCTAATGAAAATTTTCCACCTTTGTTATTTAAAATACTTGTACGTAAATACATCTCACACTCAAATGATAAATATAAATATACAGCCTTGCCCAAAAGTATTAGACACCAGTGTTTCTGTAAAAATCATATTCATACGTATGTATATGGAAATATAATAAATATCCCAATATGCAAAATACATTTGTTATAACTTTACAATAAACTTACTTCAGTAAGCAAAACGTTTCGAAAATCTTTAATATAAAACTTGTAGTTCATTTAATAGTAACTGCTGAATCAACGAAAAGGAACCCTAATTCTATAATTGCATTTCACGTTTGGAAAGAAATTCTTAATAAACATTTTTATACAATGTTTTGTAAACGTGAGGAGAAAAATTTCTCCCAAACAAAAAAAATGCGCTACTCGGTACTCGAACCTACGCTCTTTGGTCCGTAGGCAGCATATCTCACCATTATGCTACAATCGTATTCGGAATTAGAGTTTTTGACAATAAAGAACTCTAATTCGTGCACGTCATCACACATTGTGGACATTTTCGCAAATAAAAATTATTTACTTGCATTCATAATTGCGCATAACGGTTACGCCGCTGGCAACCACGAGCTGAAATTCAGAAGAAAAAAGTTCTTTTCCTTTCAAAAGAAAAAAAAACCAAAAATGTCCGTTCTACATTTGTATACGTATTAGAAGGCTGCACGAATGGATTCGAAACGGCCAACAAAATATTCGCGGCCGTCCAATTACAGTACCTACTTGTTTCTGTCGTTTTAGAATAAACGCAAGTAGAGCACAACCATAAACAGAACCAATACAATTACTTATTCGTAGCGACAATTACATGACCTTAAAAAGGTTCTGCAAATAGTGTACACTACTTGCGAATACTTCGAATATAATCGAAATATATGTATGTACATACATATTTTCATAAACACACATCCAGACGTTGTGTTCAGCAAAATTACGCTGCTAGTGTGAGTGTGTGTATGTGCATATGCATACACACTGGGGCGGGTCGATTGGTAGGGGCCAAAAAAAAAATTAATGGACACATCGCAATTATAAAAATTTGGGTAATTTCAAGCTTTTTTGCCCAAGAAACCATATGTCTAAAATAAACTTCGAACCAGAGCTTTTTACGATCTACATATTTCCAACTGTTCTATATATTTTAAAATAACTCGGTAACCAATACTTCGATTCTTTTGATTTTTTCGGCATTAGTTAGGAAACTTATTTGGCATATTAAGGTGGTTTTATGAAGGAAATAAAGTTCTCCCGAAATTCTCGGAACAACCCGATTTTCATGCGAATATAATACGGAAATCTATACCTAAAATTTTTCCTTAATATATTAAAATTTAGAGGTCGTGCAAATGCCTCCAAATTTCTTTCTCCTTTTATATCAGTGATGATACATAATTTTTTTCAAAGTCCTTAATGAACAAGAAAAACATTTCTTATCATTAAAAAATGGAACATATGTTTATTGGGCTTTTATTTTTTTGGTCCACCTTAATGCCATATGCACATTAAATAAACAAACAAGCCAAAGAAGCAACAAGGTCTTGCGAATACTTCATAACATGGTTATTATTATGTTCTATTCTATCGTGGCGAATAGTGTACACTAATCGCTCCAACAGAGCAAATAGAGATTGTATTTGTATTCCAAATGAAAAGTATGGGTTATATTCGTATCTGCATTGAAATTGTGCTGTGACTAATTGTACAATGCATAGACTATTCGAAAATATAGAAGAGGCAAATGGTATTGTGCAGAGGTCTAATACGTATGTACATATATTCCACTCGAAGCGGATCAATTTCCTACTGGGGTACGCATGCGGAGAACTTGTTTTGTTCTCACCAACACAACCTCATTTCAGATTTCGCCGACCACTGCATTAAATACTCATGTGACTGTACAAAAGGCACCGGCAAAATTCACCCGCACGGGTAAATGAAAAACATTATATCAGAGTAAAAATATGTAATACATATGTATGTACATACATTTATTCCATTCCATTTCTGCGCCCGTAACACAAACTCTCTCACTATCCTCAATTTCTGTACTCTAGACCAGTTATCGGCATTCCAATACATGCAAAGAAATTATTAGTTGCATGTGTATTAGTGGGAGAGCGTTGTCGGGCAATGTCGGCAGCCGCTAGCATTCGATTAGTTGATGCCAGATTGTTGTTGACAACAGACGTTTGTCCAATGATGTGTGGGCGTACGTATGAAAACACGCATATGTGTTTACATACCTACAAACAAACATATATACGTATGAAGGAAACGTACACGCATTGCTTGATCCGCCATCGACCTGCTAGAATGGCAAACCGAATGATACTAAGCACTTTGTTCGGTTTTACTGCTTGCCCAGAATATTGTACTACAGCTACGGACTACATAGCTTACTACATCAGCTGATGACTGATTTTGTGGCAACGCTCGAAAATGTGAACACAATGGTGTAGCTCAGTGTATCTCATATATGTCATCTTTTTTATATTTTTGTAAATGGGATTCCTTAAATTCCATAAAAACTCTTTATTTTTTACAAGTTCAATTCATTTTTTCAGTTTCTTCGTCCCTCATTTCGAATTTCCGTCATTAAAAAATTGAGGTGTCACACTGTAGCGCGCTACAAAGTTAAAGTTAACTCTACTTCTACTACAGCCACAACTACACGCTACAGACACAGCTACACATTGTGGGCTTTGCAATGCAATTGTACTGTTTTAACTTTTGACAGCTCTTACTACGTACTACAGCCACACCATTCTGGGCAAGCAGTTAATTATTGCGCTCGCATGAAACTCACGTATTAAATACGTGTGAGAAGCAGCGTTGCCACTTTTGGTACTTTCGTACCAAAATTGGTACTTTGAAAATAATTTGGTACGTTGGTACGTTGCTTTTGATTTTGGTACTTTTTCCTTAAAAGCAACGGTTTGGGAAAACAATGTTTATTTCCATCTATTTTTTAAAATAATATATAGATATTTTTGTTCGTCCACTAAAAGAGCAGTAATTATGTTGATTAATTACATCGCCAACACACGATAGGTATCCCAAAGCCGTAGATGTTATGAAATCGATACAATTCTTGATCACTAGCAACTATACCGGTCGTAGCATTATGCCACCAACAATTACCGCGTATTTTGTTAGAGCTTTTTGGCTAGTTATCAAAATTAGCAAACAAATTGTATGGAGGAAATAAGGTAACTCAGTTTGCCCTTTATGTGTTGTGGCCAGGGAGGGGGAGGCAGCCAGGGCAATCGGCCTGGGGCCTGGAAGGTTTTTGGGGTGCCCGGGAAGGCAAAGCAGCATTGACAGCACTCGAAAGAAAAAAGTAAAGCTCTTAAAATGTATTTAAAAAAGTTAATGCAAGTAAATCAAACAATGAGATCTAACATTTCTTTATGTATGTAAATGCTCTAGTAAATCTTATTTTATATGAAATAAAACTGACAATGTGAATTGAAAAATTTTTGTGTGTTATTTTTTTTACTATATTGAGTTTATTTCTTCTTGTGGCCGCTGTGGTGCAGTGGGTAGAGTGCTCGCCTGCTATGCCAGAGGTCTCGGGTTCAAACCACGGTCCGAGCAAAACACCAAAACAATTTTTCTAATTAGTAAAAATCCAATTATTGGGTTTTTTTAAAAAAGCAGCGGTCACCTCTCGGCAGTGGGCGGCATACCCTCCGAGAGTATTTCTGCCATGAAAAAGCTTCTCACAAAAAATGCATTCGCCGTTCGGAGCCGGCATAAAACTGTAGGTCCACCCAATTAGTAGGAAAAACAAAAAGGAGCACACCTCGAATTGGGAGAGAAGCTCGGCCATAAAACTCGTCAGAGTTATAATAGCGCCATTGTATTATTATTATTGAGTTTATTTCTTAGGGGGGCCCGTTGGTTGGTTGGTTTGGGTGGCGAGTCCCATTGATTCCAAATAGCGCCGGTGCGCCGTTTTGTTACCACAGCTCGTGACTAAAACCATTGAAAGGGGGGAATAATGAACGGTACCCAAACCGGGGAAGGCCCTGCACCTATATCCATCCCGTTGAATTTAAATATTTGAGCAGCCCCTCGGGCCTGACATCCTTGAGTTCCGAGAGACTTCCGAAGAAAGGTTTTCCCAGGAACTTCATTCTGGCTTGGCAGTGCGAAGGACACTCGCATAGCAGGTGCTCCACCGTCTCCTCCGTTCCAGGAAGGTTGCAGCTGCGGCACAAGGTATTGTGGTCCAATCCCAGTCGGGCCGCATGTGTACCAATGGCCCAATGCCCTGTAAATACCGCAGTTATGCGGGATATGTCTCTTCTGTCCATCTTTAGGATGGCTGAGGATCGCATCTCATTATATGAAGGCCACAGACTTCAGCAGACCCTGCAGGTCTGCAACCGTTGCCATCTAGGGGGCCCGGCTCGGCTCTCTGCGGGCCTGGTTGTGGCACTTGCCCCTAGCGAAGAAAAATGTCAGCTGATGGCATGCTACAGCCGCTGTTAGTGAGCCCTGATCACTACTCAATAAATATGCATGTATCAAGAAAGTTTTAAATGGAAATAGAGTGCGGATGTAAAAAGTTAAATAAATTTAAAACGCGATAATGTTATTAATTTTTGGTTTGTTTTCTTTAATTTTTTAAATACTCTTTTATTTTTGTTTAAGTGAATATTGCACCCTAAATCATTAAGTGACACAACTCAGAATTTGTTGAAATCGGTTTTTATCATAAACCGGTACATAGAACATATCTCTAGCAGTTGCAAAAAAAAAAACTTTTCAATCGGTGTCTCTTTTGACTGAAAGCTAGCAAATATACTTAGCCTTTTTAACATCATTGCTTGTAAAGAAAAAAAGTTTATTGGCCCTTGAAAATTTTTGAATTTTGAGCTGTGCCAATTTATGATTTAGGGTGCGATATATTGAGGTTAATTTTCTATTAGAAAATAATATGTAAATGAAAAAAAAACCATTTGTCTACCACGACTGTTACCACGAAAAAATCTGTTTGGTACTCTCAAAAGCAATTTGGTACGTTTTTTGGTACGAGGAAAAATATGTTAGTAGCATCACTGGTGAGAAGCTTGTTCTCAGCACCAGCTCAGTGAGCCAGGCCGTGCCGATAATTGCTCTAGACCAGCCATGGGCGATTGAGCCCATATGGGTATTTACCCGTACGGGTCGCGTCGGCTCATTGCATGGGGATGGTGAAATAGGTAAATGTACCAGCTGGTGGGGAGAAGGACGAACTCAAACTGAGCATAAGGTTGCCACACTTGGTAATTAATTCCAAAATAGGTATTTTTTTGCGGTTGGTAATTTGGTAACTATCAAATGATTTTAGTATTTTTCTTTTTCAATAAGATAAAACTATTCTAAGGTATACTTAATTTGTTAATGTTAAAAATGTTTTTTTTTTAATTTCTACTAAAGCTATGACCAAAGAAAAATCAAACGAACTACAAACAAAATTCATTCATAGATGTGATTTACGTTTCAGATAATTTTTTTTTGTAAACCAAAGCAGGTGTACTTCTTTTAAGTTTCTTTTATCATTCGAATTATGAAGGCGATAATTTATTAGTCTGTTTGTAATTTTTTGGTTATTTTGTTGGGAATTATTATCAACATTTTTTTAGGATAGTGGCAACCAATATCAACCAATATTGAGCGCGCTAATGCATATTCGGTATTGAGAACAAGAGAGCATATATATATATACATATGTACATTAAGGTGGGGCGAATTTTTTTTTTTTTGGAAATTCAATTTGTTCCAAAGCCAGAACGGCACCTTCCTAACCCAGAAATAAGCCTGTAAAATTTTATTGACCTACTCGCATGTATTTTCCCTTTAATTTGGTATACATTTTATATATGAAAAGTAAGGTGGGTAAAAGGGGATTGACCCCCGCTGGGGGGTGTTATGGAACGCACTGTAAAATGTATATGAAATTAAAAGGAATCAAAATACCTATCGAATGGTATAAAAATATTCGAAATCGGTTCAGTAGTTTTTAAGTAATTGCAATTTAAAGAATGCATAATATAAACTTTGTCCTTTAATAACTTTTGTTGTTGTTGTTTCCAAAAAAAAATTCACTTTAATACTCAGCTTAGCCATGTTTATCAATCCTCATACTTGGTTTTTTGCTTTTATAATTTTCAAAATTTCATATTTGTACCAGATCGTGCTTTCAACTTTGCGGGGCTGGGGGCAGTTCAAAATGTCATCCTATGGCCATAAAATTTTGTGGGGTTCATTAAGGCAACTTTTCATTGGTACGTTCAAAAAAAAAAAACAAAAAAAAGCTCCATATGTTTTCACTCCACCTTAATGTACATGCCAAAAGCACAAAGCACATTTGCTTCAATAACGACACAACACAATTTTCTGAATCGATACTTAGTAGTGAGAATCAGTGTTATTTATTTGTTATGAAATTTTATGGTCATAGATGAAAATTAAGAGCTTTATTTAAAAAATATTGTTGCTTTAGTATAGTAGCTTACTTCCATATATAGCGAAGAAGACATAAATTGGTTTTTTTAAATTATGACACTAATGAAGTAAGTGGCATCGGAGTCGAAAGCAGGAGAGCGAGAAAAAAACTGCAAAATTAGCGATTGTACAGCATTGCCGCTGAGGCCACTAAAGTAACAATTTGAACATTTTTTAAGAGTCAGGCTACCGGAACCCAACTTTTTGAAAATATGCAATATTTGAACCTTTTTAAAAATTTGGGCCCCTTTTGGTCCTTTTTTACTTTCAAACCTATAATGTAATAAATATTTTTTAGTTTTTTCCTTAAATATAAAAAAAGTTTTTTACGTTTGTTTTTACATTGCCGTTTTCTGCTACTGTTGTTGGTATGTAGATTGTAATAAAAGGAAAATTGAGAATTAAGCGAAACAAAGCTGACGACGGTGGTAGCTCAATGGGATGCCATTGGATTACCAATCGAAACGACTTAAGTCCGATCCTCGGTTGAGGCCGCCGGAAGAAGTCTGATGAGGGGATGTGGTGGTCTCCGAAATGGATCCATAACCTCTACCAAAAAATTATTTTAAATTTTTCTTAATTAAAAACTGGCCAATAGCTCATATAAAATTCACATAAAAAAGCCTCTTTGTTACCTTTTCACTTCTCATTAGCAATTCTCCGCTGAGAAGGAAAACCCCGAAAAAGTTATTTGGGAGTAAAAATTTTTAGAATGCAAGAAAATTGTTTTAACAAACCGAAATAGAAGTGTTTTCGCACAACGTGGGGGAATGAAAAACAACTTAAATGAGAACTAGTTGTGAATTTGTTGCAAATATGTTAACGCTGCCAGCAGTGCATCAGCAGAAAGATTATTTTCAAAACTTTCACTATTTAAGACCAAGGGTACAAGCCGCTTGCAAATTGCTTTAAGCATTAAATAAACCACAAAAATATATAAAAATGTGTTTCTAGCTAAAAAAAATTTGGGAAACACTTTTTTTACTTTTTTCGGCCACTTTTCGAAATTTTTTTAGCGGCAACACTGCACATTTTATTATTGGTGAATGCCTCTCTCTATATAAAACAATGTGATTTTCATTTTTAGTGTTTCCGTACGCGCTGTGCGATGAACATCACTTAAGGCGGAGTGTACATCAACTTCGATATCGCCTTAGCTCCCCTTTCCCCGGAAAAATATGCAGTGCCCATGAAAGCCCATGATCGCCCCTCTGCTGCGTTTATGTGCCTTGCGGCGCCCATCCCTGCTCTAGACCACCCAGTTGGAAACGGTAATGTATGGTAATGCAAGAATTCGTGCATATGCGACGTATTTGAGACCTTACTTCTTCGATGAATCTTAACACAGTCCATGTCCTAGGAAAGTAATGTATCTCTTGTTACATGACCCCTTGCATTACCTTTCATGTAAGAAAAGATGCTTTGAAAAAGCTAAACGAGGATGCATGACTTCTTGCATTACCTTTTATGCAAGAAAAGATACATATGTTCCAGAAGACAAAATAAATGGCATTAATAAATATATATTTTTTTTCAATTTATTTTATTTTATTGATATATTTTTTGTGTACATAAATAATAAAATGAGTTTAATGTTAATGCGAGGGAGTGACACACCTTTAAGGATTCGAACGTCATTTTGCAATGCTACGATCGTAGAGGTTTGCGGTTCTGAAAATGAAAATAAGGAATAAATAGTAAATTTAACGTTTTAACAAAGAGATTTTTTGCAATTTCTTACCTGTATTTAAGTTTTTATCGCTTTTTTTATTGCGGTGGCAAATACCCTGATTCCATTCATTTTTTCAATGTGACTGTTTCCGGTTCTGAAAATAAGCACACACTATTATATTGTATGTACTTACGTTATAACAAAAAGGATTTTCAAACTTTCTCACCTGTATTTAAGTTTCCATCGTTATGCGGTACTTTCTTAATTTTATGTATTTTGGCGGTTTCTGGTTCTGAAAATTAACAAAAAATAATAAATAGATATATGGTTGCATCATCGTACCGTACGAAAAGTAGCAATTTCGGCTTATGGCTGACGAAAGCTAGAAATTTCGTTTTGTGGCTGAGGAAAGGTAGCTATAATTATATATTGTCAGCCACAAAATTAAATTTTCAGATATCGGGAATTTACCGTTATTTGGCCAATGGCTCCACTTAATCTTGTATATGTATTTAACGTAGTGAGCTATCTTTCTTCGGGTAACACCAAACGAAAGAAAATGAAATTTCCTTTTCATGGCTCCTATAACATTTTTCTCTAACTCTTATAGTTTCTAAAATATTGATATTCCATTTTTTACAATTTTTTTAAGAAAAAACTGACTTTGTCAGGCAATATCTTTAAAACCAATATTTGCACCTTCGGTTTTACTACCTTGCGTGAAGCTTCATTCCATTACCAAAAAAAATAAGCTATCAACGAATAAAATCCATGGTAAAATGGAAATGTTATCAAGTAAATACAGCCAAGTCGCGCAATGCCTCTGCACGGGTACATTCTACGCATAGTGTACACCATAGATGCCCACACAAATACAGTCTCATTTTGTCGTAGTGTTGATGCATGGCGTTTGGTCGCTAGAAACGTGAGTTGCCACTTCTCTGTAATGGCACCGAACTGAGGTGTTTTTTGTTTGCTAATGATGATTTTAGGCTAATGAAAATTTTCCACCTTTGTTATTTAAAATACTTGTACGTAAATACATCTCACACTCAAATGATAAATATAAATATACAGCCTTGCCCAAAAGTATTAGACACCAGTGTTTCTGTAAAAATCATATTCATACGTATGTATATGGAAATATAATAAATATCCCAATATGCAAAATACATTTGTTATAACTTTACAATAAACTTACTTCAGTAAGCAAAACGTTTCGAAAATCTTTAATATAAAACTTGTAGTTCATTTAATAGTAACTGCTGAATCAACGAAAAGGAACCCTAATTCTATAATTGCATTTCACGTTTGGAAAGAAATTCTTAATGAACATTTTTATACAATGTTTTGTAAACGTGAGGAGAAAAATTTCTCCCAAACAAAAAAAATGCGCTACTCGGTACTCGAACCTACGCTCTTTGGTCCGTAGGCAGCATATCTCACCATTATGCTACAATCGTATTCGGAATTAGAGTTTTTGACAATAAAGAACTCTAATTCGTGCACGTCATCACACATTGTGGACATTTTCGCAAATAAAAATTATTTACTTGCATTCATAATTGCGCATAACGGTTACGCCGCTGGCAACCACGAGCTGAAATTCAGAAGAAAAAAGTTCTTTTCCTTTCAAAAGAAAAAAAAACCAAAAATGTCCGTTCTACATTTGTATACGTATTAGAAGGCTGCACGAATGGATTCGAAACGGCCAACAAAATATTCGCGGCCGTCCAATTACAGTACCTACTTGTTTCTGTCGTTTTAGAATAAACGCAAGTAGAGCACAACCATAAACAGAACCAATACAATTACTTATTCGTAGCGACAATTACATGACCTTAAAAAGGTTCTGCAAATAGTGTACACTACTTGCGAATACTTCGAATATAATCGAAATATATGTATGTACATACATATTTTCATAAACACACATCCAGACGTTGTGTTCAGCAAAATTACGCTGCTAGTGTGAGTGTGTGTATGTGCATATGCATACACACTGGGGCGGGTCGATTGGTAGGGGCCAAAAAAAAATTAATGGACACATCGCAATTATAAAAATTTGGGTAATTTCAAGCTTTTTTGCCCAAGAAACCATATGTCTAAAATAAACTTCGAACCAGAGCTTTTTACGATCTACATATTTCCAACTGTTCTATATATTTTAAAATAACTCGGTAACCAATACTTCGATTCTTTTGATTTTTTCGGCATTAGTTAGGAAACTTATTTGGCATATTAAGGTGGTTTTATGAAGGAAATAAAGTTCTCCCGAAATTCTCGGAACAACCCGATTTTCATGCGAATATAATACGGAAATCTATACCTAAAATTTTTCCTTAATATATTAAAATTTAGAGGTCGTGCAAATGCCTCCAAATTTCTTTCTCCTTTTATATCAGTGATGATACATAATTTTTTTCAAAGTCCTTAATGAACAAGAAAAACATTTCTTATCATTAAAAAATGGAACATATGTTTATTGGGCTTTTATTTTTTTGGTCCACCTTAATGCCATATGCACATTAAATAAACAAACAAACCAAAGAAGCAACAAGGTCTTGCGAATACTTCATAACATGGTTATTATTATGTTCTATTCTATCGTGGCGAATAGTGTACACTAATCGCTCCAGCAGAGCAAATAGAGATTGTATTTGTATTCCAAATGAAAAGTATGGGTTATATTCGTATCTGCATTGAAATTGTGCTGTGACTAATTGTACAATGCATAGACTATTCGAAAATATAGAAGAGGCAAATGGTATTGTGCAGAGGTCTAATACGTATGTACATATATTCCACTCGAAGCGGATCAATTTCCTACTGGGGTACGCATGCGGAGAACTTGTTTTGTTCTCACCAACACAACCTCATTTCAGATTTCGCCGACCACTGCATTAAATACTCATGTGACTGTACAAAAGGCACCGGCAAAATTCACCCGCACGGGTAAATGAAAAACATTACATCAGAGTAAAACAAGTAAAAGCGCGGCTGTCTTCGGCCGTACCGAAGACTTCATACCTTTCATGAGTGGGGAAATGAAAAGCTACCTATGTATGTACATAGCCGGATTAAGTTTAATTTATAATTTTAATTTTGTGGGTTATTTATGGAAAGATGTATTAGAAAAAAATGGTGTCTTGACTATTTAAATGGAGGAGTTATACACCAAAATGTCCATATCTGAACAATCGGTTGTATGGGAGCTATATGTTATAATCGTCCGATCTTGGCAATTTTCGGTAACCCCGTTTGGGCCAATTTGGGTACAAATACTTCAAAATTTCACGCCGTTAGCTGTTAAAATGGAGGAGTTATACACCAAAATGTCCATATATGAACAATCGGTTGTATGGGAGCTATATGTTATAATGGTTCGATCTTGACAATTTTCGGTAACCCCGTTTGGGCCCATTTGGGTACAAATACTTCAAAATTTCACGCCGTTAGCTGTTAAAATGGAGGAGTTATACACCAAAATGTCCATATCTGAACAATCGGTTGTATGGGAGCTATATGTTATAAAGGTCCGATCTTGACAATTTTCGGTAACCCCATTTGGGCCCATTTGGGTACAAATACTTCAAAATTTCACGCCGTTAGCTGTAAAAATGGAGGAGTTATACACCAAAATGTCCATATCTGAACAATCGGTTGTAGGGGAGCTATATGTTATAGTGGTCCGATCTTGACAATTTTCGGTAAACCTATTTGGGCCCATATGGGTACGAATACTTCAAAATTTCACGCCGTTAGCTGTTAAAATGGAGGAGTTATACACCAAAATGTCCATATCTGAACAATCGGTTGTAGGGGAGCTATATGCTATAGTGGTCCGATCTTGACAATTTTCGGTAACCCCGTTTGGGCCCATTTGGGTACAAATACTTCAAAATTTCACGCCGTTAGCTGTTAAAATGGAGGAGTTATACACCAAAATGTCCATATCTGAACAATCGGTTGTATGGGAGCTATATGTTATAATGGTCCGATCTTGACAATTTTCGGTAACCCCGTTTGGGCCCATTTGGGTACAAATACTTCAAAATTTCACCGCGTTAGCTGTAAAAATGGAGGAGTTATACACCAAAATGTCCATATCTGAACAATCGGTTGTAGGGGAGCTATATGTTATAGTGGTCCGATCTTGACAATTTTCGGTAAACCTGTTTGGGCCCATATGGGTACAAATACTTCAAAATTTCACGCCGTTAGCTGTTAAAATGGAGGAGTTATACACCAAAATGTCCATATCTGAATAATCGGATGTTGTGGAACTATATGTTATAGTGGTCCGATCTTGACAATTTTCGGTAACCTTGTTTGGGCCAAAATGGGCACGTCTACTTCAAAGTTTCATGTCCTTAGCTGTTTAAATGGGGAAGCTATGCACAAATTACATCCAAAAATTTCATGTGTATCTGAATAATCGGTTGTTTTCTATATGTTATAGTGGTCCGATTCGGCCGGTTCCGACAAATGATCAGCTGCATATAACAACATACCTGTATTCCGAATTTCATTCAGATATCTCAAAAACTGAGGAACTAGTTTGCGTTCACACAGACGGACGGACGGACAGACGGACAGACGGACATGGCTTAATCGACTCAGCTCGTGATTCTGCTCATATCGGTATATATTTTGGTGGGTCCCCCACGCTTCCTTCTGGTACTTTCGACAAAAAATTTTTTGGCACTAAGTTATAATACCATTTCATTCTCATGAAAGGTATAAATATGTAATACATATGTATGTATATACATTTATTCCATTCCATTTCTGCGCCCATAACACAAACTCTCTCACTATCCCTCAATTTTTCTGTACTCTAGACCAGAGATCCCCAAAACTCTAACTGCAGCAGTGTTAGTAACTGCAGCAGTATTAGTGAAAAACGACTAGTTGAGTGCCCAGCTACTACCGTCGCATTGTTCTGTAGCTTACGGGCAAGCAAAAAGACAACAACGTGCACGCATATATTTTTCGCTTTTATGCGCTGCTATACCACGTCGCACAATGAAAACGAAGTATGCGTGTACGTTGTTATCTTTTTGCTTGCCCGCAAGCTAGGCATGGGTAACACTGCGCTGCGCGGCGCAATTGCGCTGACACCAACCCTGGTGTTATTGCGCTAACTCCGATTTGGGAAATGCGCCAACTCAATATAGCGCCAACTCAATGTAGCGCCAACTCAATGTAGCGCCAACTCAGTATAGCGCCAACTCAATGTAGCGCCAACTCAATGATGCGCTATTGCAATATAACACTGAATCAATTTCGTGCGCTAACACCAGCTCCAATAACAGCATCATAGTATATGTATACGTATGACAACGTCACAATTATGTGTGCTTGATAGTGATCGAAGTGACTCTAATTTCCACCATATTTTCACATATATACGGAATATTTTTCCAAATGATTATGAAAATTAAAATTAAGTGTGCCCTCGTATATGTAAGCAGAATTGCGCCAAAAGAAATAAAACGGGGATGGTAAACAGTAACAAGCGACAAATTTTATTTATCGATTATTCGATGACAATTGCGCTAAAGGTGTTATTGCGCCAGTACCGTGAGTTGGCGCCACGGTTGGCGCTGGCGTTATTGTATCAGCGCCAAAAAAATTGCGCCATTACCCATGGCTACCGCAAGCAACTGAATCGTCGTACGGTCGTAGATGGTCACCTAACTTTTGCGCTCTTACTACGACAAAACGAGAGAGTATAACAATCTGTGTGAGTTGAGCGTTGCACCTCAGTGCTATGAAACGAAGACCCCTGCTCTAGAGCAATTATCGGCACGGCCTAGCTCACTGAGCTGGTGCTGAGAACAAGCTTCTCACACGTATTTAATACGTGAGTTCCATGCGAGCGCAATAATTAAAAACGAACAAAATAGTCAGTGCCATTCGGTTTGCCATTCTAGCAGGTCGATGGCGGATCAAGCAATGCGTGTATGTTTCCTACATACGTATATATGTTTGTTTGTAGGTATGTACACACATATGCGTGTTTTCATACGTATGCCGCTGAAAATACATAACTAAAAAGGCATAACAGCGTATCATTGGACAAACGTCTGTTGTGAACAACAATCTGAAATCAACTGATCGAATGCTAGCGGCTGCCGAAATTGCCCGACAACGCTCTCTCACTAATACACATGCAACTAATAATCTCTTTGCATGTATAGGAATGCCGATAACTGCCCAGTTGGAAATCGCGTAATGTATTACATTTTTCAAACATGAATTCATTAACGAATGTCAGTGTACGAAAACATGCATGCCAATGTAAGCGAAGTGGTAAGGTATAATGGAATAAAATTACGCTCATGGCGCTCATTATATGTATACTATATATCACTTTTTTTGATTCTCTCTCCGCCAATCACCAGTCAACGTCTCTTTTTGATTATCTTTCACGAATGTTTGTTATTTTGTTCGTACTTTCTATGAATTGGCTGACGCAATCGACGCGCATATTTAGTGTAAAGTGCATAAAATTGAATTATTGTTCAGTGAATAAAAAACTAAAAATAATTAAGATAAAAGTTAATACCTATTTTAAAATAAAATTAAATTAAATCCCTATTAAAAATCCAGTCAAAACGCCACTGGAGCCGTCTAATAAAAAAAGATAGGGAAAGTGAATATGTATGTGTGGGGAACAGTAGCTGCAGAAAATATCGAATCAGTGGTTGTACAAGAAAACGCCACAGTGAATCAAATAAATTGTGAACCAGTCGAAATCCTCTATAACGTACATATCGTCGTACCATACGAAAACTTGCACCAGACTTTTTTGTCTGATGAAAACTAGCAATTTAATTTTGTGGCTGACAATATATAATTATAGCTACCTTTCCTCAGCCACAAAACGAAATTTCTAGCTTTCGTCAGCCATAAGTCGAAATTGCTACTTTTCGTACGGTACGATGATGCAACCATATATCTATTTATTATTTTTTGTTAATTTTCAGAACCAGAAACCGCCAAAATACATAAAATTAAGAAAGTACCGCATAACGATGGAAACTTAAATACAGGTAAGAAAGTTCGAAAATCCTTTTTGTTATAACGTAAGTACATACAATATAATAGTGTGTGCTTATTTTCAGAACCGGAAACAGTCACATTGAAAAAATGAATGGAATCAGGGTATTTGCCACCGCAATAAAAAAAGCGATAAAAACTTAAATACAGGTAAGAAATTGCAAAAAATCTCTTTGTTAAAACGTTAAATTTACTATTTATTCCTTATTTTCATTTTCAGAACCGCAAACCTCTACGATCGTAGCATTGCAAAATGACGTTCGAATCCTTAAAGGTGTGTCACTCCCTCGCATTAACATTAAACTCATTTTATTATTTATGTACACAAAAAATATATCAATAAAATAAAATAAATTGAAAAAAAAATATATATTTATTAATGCCATTTATTTTGTCTTCTGGAACATATGTATCTTTTCTTGCATAAAAGGTAATGCAAGAAGTCATGCATCCTCGTTTAGCTTTTTCAAAGCATCTTTTCTTACATGAAAGGTAATGCAAGGGGTCATGTAACAAGAGATACATTACTTTCCTAGGACATGGACTGTGTTAAGATTCATCGAAGAAGTAAGGTCTCAAATACGTCGCATATGCACGAATTCTTGCATTACCATACATTACCGTTTCCAACTGGGTGGTCTAGAGCAATTATCGGCACGGCCTGGCTCACTGAGCTGGTGCTGAGAACAAGCTTCTCACCAGTGATGCCACTAACATATTTTTCCTCGTACCAAAAAACGTACCAAATTGCTTTTGAGAGTACCAAACAGATTTTTTCGTGGTAACAGTCGTGGTAGACAAATGGTTTTTTTTTTCATTTACATATTATTTTCTAATAGAAAATTAACCTCAATATATCGCACCCTAAATCATAAATTGGCACAGCTCAAAATTCAAAAATTTTCAGGAGCCAATAAACTTTTTTTCTTTACAAGCAATGATGTTAAAAAGGCTAAGTATATTTGCTAGCTTTCAGTCAAAAGAGACACCGATTGAAAAGTTTTTTTTTTTGCAACTGCTAGAGCTATGTTCTATGTACCGGTTTATGATAAAAACCGATTTCAACAAATTCTGAGTTGTGTCACTTAATGATTTAGGGTGCAATATTCACTTAAACAAAAATAAAAGAGTATTTAAAAAATTAAAGAAAACAAACCAAAAATTAATAACATTATCGCGTTTTAAATTTATTTAACTTTTTACATCCGCACTCTATTTCCATTTAAAACTTTCTTGATACATGCATATTTATTGAGTAGTGATCAGGGCTCACTAACAGCGGCTGTAGCATGCCATCAGCTGACATTTTTCTTCGCTAGGGGCAAGTGCCACAACCAGGCCCGCAGAGAGCCGATCCGGGCCCCCTAGATGGCAACGGTTGCAGACCTGCAGGGTCTGCTGAAGTCTGTGGCCTTCATATAATGAGATGCGATCCTCAGCCATCCTAAAGATGGACAGAAGAGACATATCCCGCATAACTGCGGTATTTACAGGGCATTGGGCCATTGGTACACATGCGGCCCGACTGGGATTGGACCACAATACCTTGTGCCGCAGCTGAAACCTTCCTGGAACGGAGGAGACGGTGGAGCACCTGCTATGCGAGTGTCCTTCACACTGCCAAGCCAGAATGAAGTTCCTTAATGAACAAGAAAAACATTTCTTATCATTAAAAAATGGAACATATGTTTATTGGGCTTTTATTTTTTTTGGTCCACCTTAATGCCATATGCACATTAAATAAACAAACAAACCAAAGAAGCAACAAGGTCTTGCGAATACTTCATAACATGGTTATTATTATGGTCTATTCTATCGTGGCGAATAGTGTACACCATAGATGCCCACACAAATACAGTCTCATTTTGTCGTAGTGTTGATGCATGGCGTTTGGTCGCTAGAAACGTGAGTTGCCACTTCCTGTAATGGCACCGAACTGAGGTGTTTTTTTTTTGCTAATGATGATTTTAGGCTAATGATAATTTTCCACCTTTGTTATTTAAAATACTTGTACGTAAATACATCTCACACTCAAATGATAAATATAAATATACAGCCTTGGCCAAAAGTATTAGACACCAATGTTTCTGTAAAAATCATATTCATGTTCATTTACCTATATGAAAATATAATAAATATCCGAATATGCAAAATACATTTGTTATAAGTTTACAATAAACTTACTTCAGTAAGCAAAACGTTTCGAAAATCTTTAATATAAAACTTGTAATTAATTTAATAGTAATTGCTGAATCAACGAAAAGGAACCCTAATTCTATAATTGCATTTCACGTTTGGAAAGAAATTCTTAATAAACATTTTTATACAATGTTTTGTAAACGTAGGGTGAAAAATTTCTCCCAAACAAAAAAAAATTGCGCTACTCGGGACTCGAACCTACGCTCCTTGGTCCGTAGGCAGCATACCTCACCATTAGGGATGGCAACTATAACCGGAAAAACGATTATAATCGGTTAATTTCTTTCGGTTAACGGTTAAAATGTATCGGTTTTTTCCTTTTGATTATTTTTTCGATTAACCTTTTTCCTCTAAAGTCGAAAATAATCGAAAGGAAATAATCGAGAATTACCGCCTTTTCATTCGAGTCCGAATTCAGTTACCTACGGTTTTGTGAGTATATCCAAAAAATCGCAATATACGTTCCCTCCAGCCAGCGTTGCCGTATTGACGATTTTTCTCAATAAATGACAATTTTTTCGTTTATTGTATATTTTTTTAAGGAAAGTGGCATTATTAAAAATTTAAACCATCTCAGTACAATAATTAAATGGTTATCTTCATGAAATAAATCCTTATATTTTGTAAATTATTTTTCAAGGCAAAATGTTAGTATTAATGAATGATTGATGATGTTATTTAAGTAAGCGCAATGTGCAGATAAATGTGCACAGCTTTTTAAATATGATTTCATTTATATACGAATTTGTATTAATTCGTACCTCCTTAAAATTGTTTTTGGGAAAATTTTCCATTAAGGAACAACGCCCCGAAATAAATGACTTTTTCAGGGGGGTAGAGGGGCTCTCACAGGACTTGGAACTGAAATCAAAAATTTCCGGAGGCTTGTAGTTTACAAGATATTTGTTGTTAAGATTTTAAAATTTACCAAACAAAACAAGAAAACTACGATTTATTTCCGAGATAAAAGCACGTATTAAAACGAGAAAATGCATATATGTATGTGTGTAGAACAATATTTTGCGTTGGCGGCCTTCAGCCGCGCTTTAAAAAAAATAATCCTCAGTCGACATAATTCTCTGGGGTAATATCTATGGATCCATCTAACCTTAACGACAATTATCTCGTAAACTGTAAACTTCCTGCAAGTTTTGATTTCAGTTTTGAGATATCTGAGAGCCCCTGAAAAAGTAATTTTTTTTTCGTGGTGCGCTTTCTTAGTGGAAAGCCGACACTTTTTTGTTTATAACGTGTTTTTAGTATTGACGACTTTTTCGCTGAAATTACGATTTTTTATTATTATAATAAAAACGAACACACATACATAGTATGTATAAAAATTAGCTTGTTTGTCCTCTTGGGGTACTACGTATTAATTTATCAGTAATTGTAATCGAAAAACGGTTATAATCGGTTAATTCCCTACGATTATTCGCGATTAATAATCGAACCCTTTCGATTAACCTAAAAAACGGTTAATCGATTATTAAATTTTTTTGCCATCCCTACTCACCATTATGCTACAATCGTATTCGGAGTTAGAGTTTTTGACAATAAAGAACTCTAATTCCTGCACGTCATCACACATTGTGGACATTTTCGCAAATAAAAATTATTTACTTGCATTCATAATTGCGCATAGCGGTTACCCAGCTGGCAACCACGAGCTAAAATTCAGAAGAAAAACAACCAACGGCAAAGTCGACTGAAGCAGTGCTTTGCTACGTCACGTCAGTATACATATATGGCTCTGCGACAGCGCTGTGCTCGCGAGCAGCTTCGTGGGCACCTATGGTGTACACTAATCGCTCCAACAGAGCAAATAGAGATTGTGTTTGTATTCCAAATGAAAAGTATGGGTTATATTCGTATCTGCATTGAAATTGTGCTGTGATTAATTGTACAATGCATAGACTATTCGAAAATATAGAAGAGGCAAATGGTATTGTGCAGAGGTCTAATACGTATGTACATATATTCCACTCGAAGCGGATCAATTTCCTACTGGGGTACGCATGCGGAGAACTTGTTTTGTTCTCACCAACACAACCTCATTTCAGCATTAAATACTCATGTGACTGTACAAAAGGCACCGGCAAAATTCACCCGCACGGGTAAACGAAAAACATTACATCAGAGTAAAAATATGTAATACATATGTATGTACATACATTTATTCCATTCCATTTCTGCGCCCATAACACAAACTCTCTCACTATCCCTCAATTTTTCTGTACTCTAGACCAGTTATCGGCATTCCAATCCATGCAAAGAAATTATTAGTTGCATGTGTATTAGTGGGAGAGCGTTGTCGGGCAATGTCGGCAGCCGCTAGCATTCGATCAGTTGATGCCAGATTGTTGTTGACAACAGACGTTTGTCCAATGATGTGTGGGCGTACGTATGAAAACACGCATATGTGTTTACATACCTACAAACAAACATATATACGTATGAAGGAAACGTACACGCATTGCTTGATCCGCCATCGACCTGCTAGAATGGCAAACCGAATGATACTAAGCACTTTGTTCGGTTTTAATTATTGCGCTCGCATGAAACTCACGTATTAAATACGTGTGAGAAGCAGCGTTGCCACTTTTGGTACTTTCGTACCAAAATTGGTACTTTGAAAATGATTTGGTACGATGGTACGTTGCTTTTGATTTTGGTACTTTTTCCTTAAAAGCAACGGTTTGGGAAAACAATGTTTATTTCCATCTATTTTTTAAAATAATATATAGATATTTTTGTTCGTCCACTAAAAGAGCAGTAATTATGTTGATTAATTACATCGCCAACACACGATAGGTATCCCAAAGCCGTAGATGTTATGAAATCGATACAATTCTTGATCACTAGCATGACCCAACTATACCGGTCGTAGCATTATGCCACCAACAATTACCGCGTATTTTGTTAGAGCTTTTTGGCTAGTTATCAAAATTAGCAAACAAATTGTATGGAGGAAATAAGGTAACTCAGTTTGCCCTTTATGTGTTGTGGCCAGGGAGGGGGAGGCAGCCAGGGCAATCGCCCTGGGGCCTGGAAGGTTTTTGGGGTGCCCGGGAAGGCAAAGCAGCATTGACAGCACTCGAAAGAAAAAAGTAAAGCTCTTAAAATGTATTTAAAAAAGTTAATGCAAGTAAATCAAACAATGAGATCTAACATTTCTTTATGTATGTAAATGCTCTAGTAAATCTTATTTTATATGAAATAAAACTGACAATGTGAATTGAAAAATTTTTGTGTGTTATTTTTTTTACTATATTGAGTTTATTTCTTAGGGGGGCCCGTTGGTTGGTTGGTTGGTTGGTTTGGGTGGCGAGTCCCATTGATTCCAAATAGCGCCGGTGCGCCGTTTTGTTACCACAGCTCGTGACTAAAACCATTGAAAGGGGGGAATAATGAACGGTACCCAAACCGGGGCAGGCCCTGCACCTATATCCATCCCGTTGAATTTAAATATTTGAGCAGCCCCTCGGGCCTGACATCCTTGAGTTCCGAGAGACTTCCGAAGAAAGGTTTGCCCAGGAACTTCATTCTGGCTTGGCAGTGCGAAGGACACTCGCATAGCAGGTGCTCCACCGTCTCCTCCGTTCCAGGAAGGTTTCAGCTGCGGCACAAGGTATTGTGGTCCAATCCCAGTCGGGCCGCATGTGTACCAATGGCCCAATGCCCTGTAAATACCGCAGTTATGCGGGATATGTCTCTTCTGTCCATCTTTAGGATGGCTGAGGATCGCATCTCATTATATGAAGGCCACAGACTTCAGCAGACCCTGCAGGTCTGCAACCGTTGCCATCTAGGGGGCCCGGATCGGCTCTCTGCGGGCCTGGTTGTGGCACTTGCCCCTAGCGAAGAAAAATGTCAGCTGATGGCATGCTACAGCCGCTGTTAGTGAGCCCTGATCACTACTCAATAAATATGCATGTATCAAGAAAGTTTTAAATGGAAATAGAGTGCGGATGTAAAAAGTTAAATAAATTTAAAACGCGATAATGTTATTAATTTTTGGTTTGTTTTCTTTAATTTTTTAAATACTCTTTTATTTTTGTTTAAGTGAATATTGCACCCTAAATCATTAAGTGACACAACTCAGAATTTGTTGAAATCGGTTTTTATCATAAACCGGTACATAGAACATATCTCTAGCAGTTGCAAAAAAAAAACTTTTCAATCGGTGTCTCTTTTGACTGAAAGCTAGCAAATATACTTAGCCTTTTTAACATCATTGCTTGTAAAGAAAAAAAGTTTATTGGCTCCTGAAAATTTTTGAATTTTGAGCTGTGCCAATTTATGATTTAGGGTGCGATATATTGAGGTTAATTTTCTATTAGAAAATAATATGTAAATGAAAAAAAAAAACCATTTGTCTACCACGACTGTCACCACGAAAAAATCTGTTTGGTACTCTCAAAAGCAATTTGGTACGTTTTTTGGTACGAGGAAAAATATGTTAGTGGCATCACTGGTGAGAAGCTTGTTCTCAGCACCAGCTCAGTGAGCCAGGCCGTGCCGATAATTGCTCTAGACCACCCAGTTGGAAACGGTAATGTATGGTAATGCAAGAATTCGTGCATATGCGACGTATTTGAGACCTTACTTCTTCGATGAATCTTAACACAGTCCATGTCCTAGGAAAGTAATGTATCTCTTGTTACATGACCCCTTGCATTACCTTTCATGTAAGAAAAGATGCTTTGAAAAAGCTAAACGAGGATGCATGACTTCTTGCATTACCTTTTATGCAAGAAAAGATACATATGTTCCAGAAGACAAAATAAATGGCATTAATAAATATATATTTTTTTTTTCAATTTATTTTATTTTATTGATATATTTTTTGTGTACATAAATAATAAAATGAGTTTAATGTTAATGCGAGGGAGTGACACACCTTTAAGGATTCGAACGTCATTTTGCAATGCTACGATCGTAGAGGTTTGCGGTTCTGAAAATGAAAATAAGGAATAAATAGTAAATTTAACGTTTTAACAAAGAGATTTTTTGCAATTTCTTACCTGTATTTAAGTTTTTATCGCTTTTTTTATTGCGGTGGCAAATACCCTGATTCCATTCATTTTTTCAATGTGACTGTTTCCGGTTCTGAAAATAAGCACACACTATTATATTGTATGTACTTACGTTATAACAAAAAGGATTTTCAAACTTTCTTACCTGTATTTAAGTTTCCATCGTTATGCGGTACTTTCTTAATTTTATGTATTTTGGCGGTTTCTGGTTCTGAAAATTAACAAAAAATAATAAATAGATATATGGTTGCATCATCGTACCGTACGAAAAGTAGCAATTTCGGCTTATGGCTGACGAAAGCTAGAAATTTCGTTTTGTGGCTGAGGAAAGGTAGCTATAATTATATATTGTCAGCCACAAAATTAAATTTTCAGATATCGGGAATTTACCGTTATTTGGCCAATGGCTCCACTTAATCTTGTATATGTATTTAACGTAGTGAGCTATCTTTCTTCGGGTAACACCAAACGAAAGAAAATGAAATTTCCTTTTCATGGCTCCTATAACATTTTTCTCTAACTCTTATAGTTTCTAAAATATTGATATTCCATTTTTTACAATTTTTTTAAGAAAAAACTGACTTTGTCAGGCAATATCTTTAAAACCAATATTTGCACCTTCGGTTTTACTACCTTGCGTGAAGCTTCATTCCATTACCAAAAAAAATAAGCTATCAACGAATAAAATCCATGGTAAAATGGAAATGTTATCAAGTAAATACAGCCAAGTCGCGCAATGCCTCTGCACGGGTACATTCTACGCATATTGTACACCATAGATGCCCACACAAATACAGTCTCATTTTGTCGTAGTGTTGATGCATGGCGTTTGGTCGCTAGAAACGTGAGTTGCCACTTCTCTGTAATGGCACCGAACTGAGGTGTTTTTTGTTTGCTAATGATGATTTTAGGCTAATGAAAATTTTCCACCTTTGTTATTTAAAATACTTGTACGTAAATACATCTCACACTCAAATGATAAATATAAATATACAGCCTTGCCCAAAAGTATTAGACACCAGTGTTTCTGTAAAAATCATATTCATACGTATGTATATGGAAATATAATAAATATCCCAATATGCAAAATACATTTGTTATAACTTTACAATAAACTTACTTCAGTAAGCAAAACGTTTCGAAAATCTTTAATATAAAACTTGTAGTTCATTTAATAGTAACTGCTGAATCAACGAAAAGGAACCCTAATTCTATAATTGCATTTCACGTTTCGAAATTCTTAATAAACATTTTTATACAATGTTTTGTAAACGTGAGGAGAAAAATTTCTCCCAAACAAAAAAAATGCGCTACTCGGTACTCGAACCTACGCTCTTTGGTCCGTAGGCAGCATATCTCACCATTATGCTACAATCGTATTCGGAATTAGAGTTTTTGACAATAAAGAACTCTAATTCGTGCACGTCATCACACATTGTGGACATTTTCGCAAATAAAAATTATTTACTTGCATTCATAATTGCGCATAACGGTTACGCCGCTGGCAACCACGAGCTGAAATTCAGAAGAAAAAAGTTCTTTTCCTTTCAAAAGAAAAAAAACCAAAAATGTCCGTTCTACATTTGTATACGTATTAGAAGGCTGCACGAATGGATTCGAAACGGCCAACAAAATATTCGCGGCCGTCCAATTACAGTACCTACTTGTTTCTGTCGTTTTAGAATAAACGCAAGTAGAGCACAACCATAAACAGAACCAATACAATTACTTATTCGTAGCGACAATTACATGACCTTAAAAAGGTTCTGCAAATAGTGTACACTACTTGCGAATACTTCGAATATAATCGAAATATATGTATGTACATACATATTTTCATAAACACACATCCAGACGTTGTGTTCAGCAAAATTACGCTGCTAGTGTGAGTGTGTGTATGTGCATATGCATACACACTGGGGCGGGTCGATTGGTAGGGGCCAAAAAAAAAATTAATGGACACATCGCAATTATAAAAATTTGGGTAATTTCAAGCTTTTTTGCCCAAGAAACCATATGTCTAAAATAAACTTCGAACCAGAGCTTTTTACGATCTACATATTTCCAACTGTTCTATATATTTTAAAATAACTCGGTAACCAATACTTCGATTCTTTTGATTTTTTCGGCATTAGTTAGGAAACTTATTTGGCATATTAAGGTGGTTTTATGAAGGAAATAAAGTTCTCCCGAAATTCTCGGAACAACCCGATTTTCATGCGAATATAATACGGAAATCTATACCTAAAATTTTTCCTTAATATATTAAAATTTAGAGGTCGTGCAAATGCCTCCAAATTTCTTTCTCCTTTTATATCAGTGATGATACATAATTTTTTTCAAAGTCCTTAATGAACAAGAAAAACATTTCTTATCATTAAAAAATGGAACATATGTTTATTGGGCTTTTATTTTTTTTGGTCCACCTTAATGCCATATGCACATTAAATAAACAAACAAACCAAAGAAGCAACAAGGTCTTGCGAATACTTCATAACATGGTTATTATTATGTTCTATTCTATCGTGGCGAATAGTGTACACCATAGATGCCCACACAAATACAGTCTCATTTTGTCGTAGTGTTGATGCATGGCGTTTGGTCGCTAGAAACGTGAGTTGCCACTTCCTGTAATGGCACCGAACTGAGGTGTTTTTTTTTTGCTAATGATGATTTTAGGCTAATGATAATTTTCCACCTTTGTTATTTAAAATACTTGTACGTAAATACATCTCACACTCAAATGATAAATATAAATATACAGCCTTGGCCAAAAGTATTAGACACCAATGTTTCTGTAAAAATCATATTCATGTTCATTTACCTATATGAAAATATAATAAATATCCGAATATGCAAAATACATTTGTTATAAGTTTACAATAAACTTACTTCAGTAAGCAAAACGTTTCGAAAATCTTTAATATAAAACTTGTAATTAATTTAATAGTAATTGCTGAATCAACGAAAAGGAACCCTAATTCTATAATTGCATTTCACGTTTGGAAAGAAATTCTTAATAAACATTTTTATACAATGTTTTGTAAACGTAGGGTGAAAAATTTCTCCCAAACAAAAAAAAATTGCGCTACTCGGGACTCGAACCTACGCTCCTTGGTCCGTAGGCAGCATACCTCACCATTAGGGATGGCAACTATAACCGGAAAAACGATTATAATCGGTTAATTTCTTTCGGTTAACGGTTAAAATGTATCGGTTTTTTCCTTTTGATTATTTTTTCGATTAACCTTTTTCCTCTAAAGTCGAAAATAATCGAAAGGAAATAATCGAGAATTACCGCCTTTTCATTCGAGTCCGAATTCAGTTACCTACGGTTTTGTGAGTATATCCAAAAAATCGCAATATACGTTCCCTCCAGCCAGCGTTGCCGTATTGACGATTTTTCTCAATAAATGACAATTTTTTCGTTTATTGTATATTTTTTTAAGGAAAGTGGCATTATTAAAAATTTAAACCATCTCAGTACAATAATTAAATGGTTATCTTCATGAAATAAATCCTTATATTTTGTAAATTATTTTTCAAGGCAAAATGTTAGTATTAATGAATGATTGATGATGTTATTTAAGTAAGCGCAATGTGCAGATAAATGTGCACAGCTTTTTAAATATGATTTCATTTATATACGAATTTGTATTAATTCGTACCTCCTTAAAATTGTTTTTGGGAAAATTTTCCATTAAGGAACAACGCCCCGAAATAAATGACTTTTTCAGGGGGGTAGAGGGGCTCTCACAGGACTTGGAACTGAAATCAAAAATTTCCGGAGGCTTGTAGTTTACAAGATATTTGTTGTTAAGATTTTAAAATTTACCAAACAAAACAAGAAAACTACGATTTATTTCCGAGATAAAAGCACGTATTAAAACGAGAAAATGCATATATGTATGTGTGTAGAACAATATTTTGCGTTGGCGGCCTTCAGCCGCGCTTTAAAAAAAATAATCCTCAGTCGACATAATTCTCTGGGGTAATATCTATGGATCCATCTAACCTTAACGACAATTATCTCGTAAACTGTAAACTTCCTGCAAGTTTTGATTTCAGTTTTGAGATATCTGAGAGCCCCTGAAAAAGTAATTTTTTTTTCGTGGTGCGCTTTCTTAGTGGAAAGCCGACACTTTTTTGTTTATAACGTGTTTTTAGTATTGACGACTTTTTCGCTGAAATTACGATTTTTTATTATTATAATAAAAACGAACACACATACATAGTATGTATAAAAATTAGCTTGTTTGTCCTCTTGGGGTACTACGTATTAATTTATCAGTAATTGTAATCGAAAAACGGTTATAATCGGTTAATTCCCTACGATTATTCGCGATTAATAATCGAACCCTTTCGATTAACCTAAAAAACGGTTAATCGATTATTAAATTTTTTTGCCATCCCTACTCACCATTATGCTACAATCGTATTCGGAGTTAGAGTTTTTGACAATAAAGAACTCTAATTCCTGCACGTCATCACACATTGTGGACATTTTCGCAAATAAAAATTATTTACTTGCATTCATAATTGCGCATAGCGGTTACCCAGCTGGCAACCACGAGCTAAAATTCAGAAGAAAAACAACCAACGGCAAAGTCGACTGAAGCAGTGCTTTGCTACGTCACGTCAGTATACATATATGGCTCTGCGACAGCGCTGTGCTCGCGAGCAGCTTCGTGGGCACCTATGGTGTACACTAATCGCTCCAACAGAGCAAATAGAGATTGTGTTTGTATTCCAAATGAAAAGTATGGGTTATATTCGTATCTGCATTGAAATTGTGCTGTGATTAATTGTACAATGCATAGACTATTCGAAAATATAGAAGAGGCAAATGGTATTGTGCAGAGGTCTAATACGTATGTACATATATTCCACTCGAAGCGGATCAATTTCCTACTGGGGTACGCATGCGGAGAACTTGTTTTGTTCTCACCAACACAACCTCATTTCAGCATTAAATACTCATGTGACTGTACAAAAGGCACCGGCAAAATTCACCCGCACGGGTAAACGAAAAACATTACATCAGAGTAAAAATATGTAATACATATGTATGTACATACATTTATTCCATTCCATTTCTGCGCCCATAACACAAACTCTCTCACTATCCCTCAATTTTTCTGTACTCTAGACCAGTTATCGGCATTGTCCGTGTCCAAACACAGCAACTCTGCCGCGAAATTATCCAACGATTCTCTTTTGTGCCGCTGTTCTGTCTTCCATTTGTCCAAACACATCAACTCGTCGCTGGCTAACTTTTGTTCATTATGCTTTGTTCTGGCATTCTTCGAGCGCTCTGATTGGTCACTGGCGATAAGAATTGCTGCACAAAGCGTGTTGTCCGAGCACCGACGACTTAGTGCCCCCCTCCTTTCCTCGTCGCCTTCTCACCAACAAACGAACAAAAGCAGCGGGTTGCTCAACTTCGTGTCTCCGTGTTTGGACGTCGACATTCCAATCCATGCAAAGAAATTATTAGTTGCATGTGTATTAGTGGGAGAGCGTTGTCGGGCAATGTCGGCAGCCGCTAGCATTCGATCAGTTGATGCCAGATTGTTGTTGACAACAGACGTTTGTCCAATGATGTGTGGGCGTACGTATGAAAACACGCATATGTGTTTACATACCTACAAACAAACATATATACGTATGAAGGAAACGTACACGCATTGCTTGATCCGCCATCGACCTGCTAGAATGGCAAACCGAATGATACTAAACACTTTGTTCGGTTTTAATTATTGCGCTCGCATGAAACTCACGTATTAAATACGTGTGAGAAGCAGCGTTGCCACTTTTGGTACTTTCGTACCAAAATTGGTACTTTGAAAATGATTTGGTACGTTGGTACGTTGCTTTTGATTTTGGTACTTTTTCCTTAAAAGCAACGGTTTGGGAAAACAATGTTTATTTCCATCTATTTTTTAAAATAATATATAGATATTTTTGTTCGTCCACTAAAAGAGCAGTAATTATGTTGATTAATTACATCGCCAACACACGATAGGTATCCCAAAGCCGTAGATGTTATGAAATCGATACAATTCTTGATCACTAGCATGACCCAACTATACCGGTCGTAGCATTATGCCACCAACAATTACCGCGTATTTTGTTAGAGCTTTTTGGCTAGTTATCAAAATTAGCAAACAAATTGTATGGAGGAAATAAGGTAACTCAGTTTGCCCTTTATGTGTTGTGGCCAGGGAGGGGGAGGCAGCCAGGGCAATCGCCCTGGGGCCTGGAAGGTTTTTGGGGTGCCCGGGAAGGCAAAGCAGCATTGACAGCACTCGAAAGAAAAAAGTAAAGCTCTTAAAATGTATTTAAAAAAGTTAATGCAAGTAAATCAAACAATGAGATCTAACATTTCTTTATGTATGTAAATGCTCTAGTAAATCTTATTTTATATGAAATAAAACTGACAATGTGAATTGAAAAATTTTTGTGTGTTATTTTTTTTACTATATTGAGTTTATTTCTTAGGGGGGCCCGTTGGTTGGTTGGTTGGTTGGTTTGGGTGGCGAGTCCCATTGATTCCAAATAGCGCCGGTGCGCCGTTTTGTTACCACAGCTCGTGACTAAAACCATTGAAAGGGGGGAATAATGAACGGTACCCAAACCGGGGCAGGCCCTGCACCTATATCCATCCCGTTGAATTTAAATATTTGAGCAGCCCCTCGGGCCTGACATCCTTGAGTTCCGACAGACTTCCGAAGAAAGGTTTGCCCAGGAACTTCATTCTGGCTTGGCAGTGTGAAGGACACTCGCATAGCAGGTGCTCCACCGTCTCCTCCGTTCCAGGAAGGTTTCAGCTGCGGCACAAGGTATTGTGGTCCAATCCCAGTCGGGCCGCATGTGTACCAATGGCCCAATGCCCTGTAAATACCGCAGTTATGCGGGATATGTCTCTTCTGTCCATCTTTAGGATGGCTGAGGATCGCATCTCATTATATGAAGGCCACAGACTTCAGCAGACCCTGCAGGTCTGCAACCGTTGCCATCTAGGGGGCCCGGATCGGCTCTCTGCGGGCCTGGTTGTGGCACTTGCCCCTAGCGAAGAAAAATGTCAGCTGATGGCATGCTACAGCCGCTGTTAGTGAGCCCTGATCACTACTCAATAAATATGCATGTATCAAGAAAGTTTTAAATGGAAATAGAGTGCGGATGTAAAAAGTTAAATAAATTTAAAACGCGATAATGTTATTAATTTTTGGTTTGTTTTCTTTAATTTTTTAAATACTCTTTTATTTTTGTTTAAGTGAATATTGCACCCTAAATCATTAAGTGACACAACTCAGAATTTGTTGAAATCGGTTTTTATCATAAACCGGTACATAGAACATAGCTCTAGCAGTTGCAAAAAAAAAAACTTTTCAATCGGTGTCTCTTTTGACTGAAAGCTAGCAAATATACTTAGCCTTTTTAACATCATTGCTTGTAAAGAAAAAAAGTTTATTGGCTCCTGAAAATTTTTGAATTTTGAGCTGTGCCAATTTATGATTTAGGGTGCGATATATTGAGGTTAATTTTCTATTAGAAAATAATATGTAAATGAAAAAAAAAACCATTTGTCTACCACGACTGTTACCACGAAAAAATCTGTTTGGTACTCTCAAAAGCAATTTGGTACGTTTTTTGGTACGAGGAAAAATATGTTAGTGGCATCACTGGTGAGAAGCTTGTTCTCAGCACCAGCTCAGTGAGCCAGGCCGTGCCGATAATTGCTCTAGACCACCCAGTTGGAAACGGTAATGTATGGTAATGCAAGAATTCGTGCATATGCGACGTATTTGAGACCTTACTTCTTCGATGAATCTTAACACAGTCCATGTCCTAGGAAAGTAATGTATCTCTTGTTACATGACCCCTTGCATTACCTTTCATGTAAGAAAAGATGCTTTGAAAAAGCTAAACGAGGATGCATGACTTCTTGCATTACCTTTTATGCAAGAAAAGATACATATGTTCCAGAAGACAAAATAAATGGCATTAATAAATATATATTTTTTTTTCAATTTATTTTATTTTATTGATATATTTTTTGTGTACATAAATAATAAAATGAGTTTAATGTTAATGCGAGGGAGTGACACACCTTTAAGGATTCGAACGTCATTTTGCAATGCTACGATCGTAGAGGTTTGCGGTTCTGAAAATGAAAATAAGGAATAAATAGTAAATTTAACGTTTTAACAAAGAGATTTTTTGCAATTTCTTACCTGTATTTAAGTTTTTATCGCTTTTTTTATTGCGGTGGCAAATACCCTGATTCCATTCATTTTTTCAATGTGACTGTTTCCGGTTCTGAAAATAAGCACACACTATTATATTGTATGTACTTACGTTATAACAAAAAGGATTTTCGAACTTTCTTACCTGTATTTAAGTTTCCATCGTTATGCGGTACTTTCTTAATTTTATGTATTTTGGCGGTTTCTGGTTCTGAAAATTAACAAAAAATAATAAATAGATATATGGTTGCATCATCGTACCGTACGAAAAGTAGCAATTTCGACTTATGGCTGACGAAAGCTAGAAATTTCGTTTTGTGGCTGAGGAAAGGTAGCTATAATTATATATTGTCAGCCACAAAATTAAATTGCTAGTTTTCATCAGACAAAAAAGTCTGGTGCAAGTTTTCGTATGGTACGACGATATGTACGTTATAGAGGATTTCGACTGGTTCACAATTTATTTGATTCACTGTGGCGTTTTCTTGTACAACCACTGATTCGATATTTTCTGCAGCTACTGTTCCCCACACATACATATTCACTTTCCCTATCTTTTTTTATTAGACGGCTCCAGTGGCGTTTTGACTGGATTTTTAATAGGGATTTAATTTAATTTTATTTTAAAATAGGTATTAACTTTTATCTTAATTATTTTTAGTTTTTTATTCACTGAACAATAATTCAATTTTATGCACTTTACACTAAATATGCGCGTCGATTGCGTCAGCCAATTCATAGAAAGTACGAACAAAATAACAAACATTCGTGAAAGATAATCAAAAAGAGACGTTGACTGGTGATTGGCGGAGAGAGAATCAAAAAAAGTGATATATAGTATACATATAATGAGCGCCATGAGCGTAATTTTATTCCATTATACCTTACCACTTCGCTTACATTGGCATGCATGTTTTCGTACACTGACATTCGTTAATGAATTCATGTTTGAAAAATGTAATACATTACGCGATTTCCAACTGGGCAGTTATCGGCATTCCTATACATGCAAAGAGATTATTAGTTGCATGTGTATTAGTGAGAGAGCGTTGTCGGGCAATTTCGGCAGCCGCTAGCATTCGATCAGTTGATTTCAGATTGTTGTTCACAACAGACGTTTGTCCAATGATACGCTGTTATGCCTTTTTAGTTATGTATTTTCAGCGGCATACGTATGAAAACACGCATATGTGTGTACATACCTACAAACAAACATATATACGTATGTAGGAAACATACACGCATTGCTTGATCCGCCATCGACCTGCTAGAATGGCAAACCGAATGGCACTGACTATTTTGTTCGTTTTTAATTATTGCGCTCGCATGGAACTCACGTATTAAATACGTGTGAGAAGCTTGTTCTCAGCACCAGCTCAGTGAGCTAGGCCGTGCCGATAATTGCTCTAGATCAGGGGTCTTCGTTTCATAGCACTGAGGTGCAACGCTCAACTCACACAGATTGTTATACTCTCTCGTTTTGTCGTAGTAAGAGCGCAAAAGTTAGGTGACCATCTACGACCGTGCGACGATTCAGTTGCTTGCGGGCAAGCAAAAAGATAACAACGTACACGCATACTTCGTTTTCATACGCTTTTATACGACGTCGCGCAAGCATTGGGCATCATAAAGTATTTTTCGTATTGCATTGTGCGACGTGGTATAGCAGCGCATAAAAGCGAAAAATATATGCGTGCACGTTGTTGTCTTTTTGCTTGCCCGCAAGCTACTGAACGATGCGACGGTAGTAGCTGGGCACTCAACTAGTCGTTTTTCACTAATACTGCTGCAGTTACTAACACTGCTGCAGTTAGAGTTTTGGGGATCTCTGCTCTAGATAGGCAAAATGGAAATGCAACTGTATTAGTGAGAGCGCCGTAATAGCGCAAATCAATTGGTTCGTTTTTGTTTAGTTCCGCGATCGGCAGCTGGGCCATTTAGGGCCACTCGTTTCTCATGTATAGATAGTGTGTGCGCTGCTAGCAAGCTATCGATGCGCTGGCCGCGAACCAGTTTGCACTTGTACGTTGAAAGGTGCGGATGGTATGCGGATAATAGTCCAGTTAGTCGAGAACGTAAACCCGTGTACCGTGTCAGCTGATCCAACCTATTCAATGGGATTTGTATGTAAACGATTATTCAACGACGCAGATGCCCGTACCGCAGAAATCAAAATAATTTTGATTTTTTACGTAAAAATGTGTCAGCTGATCGCTCGCATGGTTGCAGGGTAGAAGGGTTGCCGGTTGAACATTTTTAGTTATTAAATATTTAAACAGTAATTTACTATTACTTTAATTTTTAAAACAAAGGAAAGAAAATTTTTTTTTAAATCCCAAACAAATGTAAATATATATGTATATAAATTAATATCAAGATAATAGCTTTGTTCAACAACTTTACTTGTAAAAAGAGCGTCAATGTCAAATTAAAGTAATTGAACACAAAGTCATAAACATTCGCAAGAAAACAGCTGATACGCTGTTTTGACAATTTAATTGCGTTTAAAATGTTTGTATATTTCCAATTGAAATTTCTCTGATCATAAATTTTTGACACCTAATTTTTTTAAAGCTGCAAGTAGGTGCAAGTGAAAATTTTACTTGCAGCTTTTATCAACTCTCTCGAGGTCTTACTCTCTCAATTTGGCTCTCTTTTTCGAATTTTTTGGGTTATTGAACATAAATTCGTAACTATTCATAAAAATATGTAAAAATTTTGAGATATTGAACACTCCTAATAAATGAAGATATTATTGAAAATTAAAGCAAAAATTGTATTTAACCACATATGGTGGCCGTATTTTATTAATTGATAACTCGTGGTGGTCTTCTTGCGCAACTTTTCTACATTAAAAAGTTATAAATTGCCACAATAGATCTGAGTTTCTGTAACAAAACCGGGGAAAGTGACAATTAAAGTGATGACACACTAATACGATCCACACTTTGTCACCACCTATTTATACTAGAAAAGATATGAGTTACAGAAACTCAGTACAGATTTCTTAATTAAACACACATTTTTGTGAGAATCTTGTTGCTTCCCAATATAATCTTTTTATGGATTTTCAATTTTGTACATTTAATGTTCTGACTGTTTTTGGTTATTTTATGTTTTAGCCTTTGATAACTATCACCAAGGTGTGATTGAAATAAATGGGGAAGCGACAAAATTACAAGAAAAATGTGTTTTAATTACCAACTAAGCCGTAAAAAAGTAACTAAATTAATACTAAAACAGTCGTCTTTAAAAACGATTAAATGAATATTTTCTTGCCTTTTGGCAAATAATGCACAGTTGTGTATTGAAGAGTAATCCGGATAACACTTTGAAGATTAGTAAAAATTAGTAAAAATCTTGTTTGTTCAAAAATGACTAAATGGCAATCCTGCCAGAATGTAAACAAATTATATATATGTATATATGTAAATATGTGTGAGTAAAGCAGCTGATTGCTCCGTTGCCATACGGGCTCAAAAAATCCTAAAAATTGCATACGGCATTTGCGTCAGCGAGCGGACCACCCGTTCTCGACTAACTGGACTATAAATGTTTTTTCAGTGCTCTGCTTTTGCACGCACACTACCACAAATATTTTGCGCGTGTGTTGGTTGTTCTGCCAGCGGTGCCGATCGCTGACATATACCCTGCAGCGAAAATAACCAGTTGCATACTAGAATTATACCAGTATACCGTAAACAGTCAACTACTTGCCCGACTGTAAATTTCCCATATAAACATCTGGTATTTTTCGTGTGTTAATGTCCTACGAAATGGCAATTGTCTTCCTCTGCATCAGCTCATACCAGTTAAATACCAGTCGAACACATACCAAAAAAAAAGTTAGTTCACATATGTACACCCCAGTGCAAAAATGCGTTATATTATTTTCTAGCGCAAAAACGAACATTCGTACAAACAAAAGACGCGAAAACTCGAAGCGCAAAAACATGCTGACAAAACTTTTTAGTTCGTTTTTTCCCCTAAGATAAAAGGGCAAACACGAACTAAAAAGCTTTGCCGGCATGTTTTTGTGCTTCGAGTTTTCGCGTCTTTTATTTGTACGAAAGTTCGTTTTTGCGCTAGAAAATAATATAACGAATTTTTGCACTGGGGTGTACATATACAGTTGAAGTGCAGCTTTTGACATGCTCAGCACAAGTGGTGCGATGGCGCGTTGGTAGGGCGTCTGGCTTCGAATCGAGCAGGTCACGAGTTCGAATCTCGTTGGAGTCAGGTGACTAAAGTTTTTTTTTAATTTAATTTTTTTTTTATAAAAATGTAAAAAAATATTTAATAAGTAAAATAAATAAATAAAAATGAAAAAAAAACCTGAGGGATCGGAAAACAATAAGTAGCCAACTAATATTTTCCAAGGACTTATTCAGACAAAGGGCAACATTTCATTTAATATAAGTGAAGATGAACATAATAAACTCTTTATACCAAGTGCTTCACTAATCGTTTGAGAATTGTAGAAATATGTAAAGCCGTAGTGAAATCAATGAACGGAGGAAACACATCTAATTTGTCTTTTACATACCAGCTGAACAACTAATAGAATGCAAACTGGTATGTTTTTTTCCGTATCCTACCAGTTGATCAACTAGTTTACTTGCATACCAGTTCACGTTTTCGCTGCAGGGATATAAATATGTGCAAACAAGGGATATTCACCCACGATATTGCTACGCCACTTGCTGAGCGACGACTAAATCGTTTACAAAAGAAAGAGCATAACGTGTCTGTGTGATTTGAGCGCGATCAATTGATCTACGAAACACCTATCACTGCTCTAGACTCTAGAGTCTAGAGTACAAATATGTAATACATACATACATCTATTGGTTGCATTCCATTTCGTACCACCTTTGAAATTGATTTGAGAAAATGAAATTTATCAAATTGACAATCCGCCCAAAATCCCATACTAAAAATGTGCCTTTTTGTTTGAAAACGCTATCAAGAGAAATTTTTGATAACTAAGGTTTGATATTTCAAAATAGGATTACTTCTCAAATGAACCTCAAATTGAAAATGAAGAAAAATGTTTATTGGGTTGCCAGCTGCCAACTTTCCAGGGTTAACCACTCAATAAAACAGTTCAATTAAAAAAAAACACTAAAAATTACTATGGAAATGAAGAAAACCAGAAAAGTGGTAAATAGGCTACGTAAAGCGTTTGACAATCGTCGTGACTACGCAACGGAGCGAACGAGAAAACGTAAAAGCTTATAAAATACCAACTTTTAGGTGAAGGTGAAAGTGAGTGAACGTGAGTGACTGCGACGCAACGAGTCACGGCGTTTTGTAAAATAAGGGCGTAAAACTTAATTATATACTTAAACATAAGCCATTTAATTACATACATACATAAAACCTTAGGGACTAAACAATACAATGCTATATTATATAGCTATATAAGAATTAGGAAGGATACGGAGGAGAGATAGACGAAACAGGAAAGAAATCATTACATTTAGCAGTGTTCCAAGAAAAAGTTTAGCAGTGCTGCAGACTGCCAGTCTGAAGCGCAATGTCTCCTTTGTGCTTTGAATTTTTAGCAGTAAGGTGTTCCAGAGACAGACAGAGAAAACAAAGTATTGACGTTCAGTCGCCAAACAACTATATTTCATTGGTACTATGTTAAGCGATCTAGAAGATTTCAAGGATTAAAGTCGTTCTGCGAGATATTGTGGCTCCTGTGTGGTAATGATCTTCTGAAGTAACACTAAACACTTAAACTTTAACAGGACATTAAAGGGCACTGACGCTTTGCCTCGCGAACACGGAGATGTGGTCATATCGTCTTTTACAATATACGTATCTGGCGATATTATTATCGCTTCTGTTACATTTAGGTCATTTGATGACCTTTTTTTGTTTAATTTTCTCATAAATGCTAATATGAACCAAATTTTAGAATTTCCCTCAATGTATTTCTGTATTGAGGAAAATCCTTTCGCAAAAGCATAAAAAGAAGGATTTTGCATTATCAAACAAGTGGTAACATCAAGAGTTACGTGTGCGCCCCTTCAGGTCATTCAGTGACCGCCAGTGTTATTTTGTGCGCAAAAGCTGATTTTTATTAAATTCGTATAAATAATGAAAGCTTCGGTAAGTATTTTAATTCCAATATTTTATTATTTGTGATATATTTGCAGACTAATATATGTATGGTTTTGAGCCAAATCGCCTGACACAAAGCCAAGTAGAGTATATCATTGATAATGATGTGGATGTCGATGAGTGTAGTGAAGTTGAGGGCGAAGACAATATAGTCGATTAGTTTGAGCCCGATGGTTCTTCTTACGAATATGCAGGAAGTGATAACGACGAATTAATTGACCTTGTATTGGAAAATGAAGGTATTACCCACTCCCGTGTATTATTCCACAGATAGAAATATTGAGTGGTCAACGTAACCTATTAGGCAGAATAGTGGTAGGACCACAATAGAAAATATAATTTACCGAAACAGCTTCTATAATCAGAAGTGCATATAACTGACCAACTTGTTGAAACATATGCATTGTTATGGTACAGCTTTCGACTATCGAGTGGAGCAGCAATGCATGGCGGTCGGCATGATCTAGGGTTGCACTGTGGCTAGTCATTGTCGGCTGGGCGGGGTTCTTGCCTACATTGCTGTCCTGCGCCATAAACAGAAAAAATTCATATCATGCCTTTTCAAAAATAACGAGAAAAATCAAACGAAAACAACTTCCGGTTTGGCCGGATGCCACGGACGGACCGTTGAAAAATTCGAAAATTCAAAATAACCCGAAAAATCCAAATTCAAGAGGCCAGGCATCAGTTAAATTTAAATAAATGCAAACCGAGGGAAAATGTCGTTAAAATTTGAATATGAATTTTGAACGTACATATGTACGTTAAAGTCAGACGGACGTTAGCAAAACATTTAAACCGAAATTTAAATCGGACGGAAATACTGACAATCGACGGAAAAATTTAAAAATAGATGAGCGCACGTTAAATTTAAATAATCGCGGACGGACGAGAAAATAATCGTTGCACCAAAATTTAAATTTGAATGTACGTTGAAATCGATATGCACTAAATTTGAATAAACACTGTCAAAAAAAACTGTCAAAGTGAATTTAAATTTGAATATTTATATCGCAAAACAAATCGTTAAATTTGAATTTAATTTGAATCAACCGGAAGGACCGGTTATTAACAGGCATCTGAAAATACATAAAAGAAGCTGAAATTTAAAATATATGAACAATCAAAAAAAAAGTTAAAGGCCGAACTCACAAGGGGGTGGCGTTGCTGATGTTGTTGCAGCGCCGGTGCGTTTTTGTCCCACCCTAATCCATGGTTACTGTGGCACCCGAATACCAGTAACCCCTTACCTGTGGTGCGCCGCTGATGTTGTTGCAGCGCTGGTGCTTTTCGAGCCACCCTCATCCATGGTCATCAGTGCACCTATGTTTTGATGACCCCATTATTATTATGCGCTGCTGGTGTTGTTGCAGCGTCGGTGCTTATCGGCCCACCCTCATCCATGGTCATCAGTGCACCTATGTTTTGATGACCCCGTACCTGAAATCCCTAATGCCTTTTTTTAAATAAAGTTGGCCAGCACTCCCATTTTAAATTCACAATTTTATTTACAATTCATTTGTAAAGTTCATCAAAAATACATAAGTAAATTCTTAGTCTACGCGAGCCTGCTAGGAATTAATTTACAAAGAAAATGGAATGCCAAACATACATGTACATAATGGCCACATAGGACCAAAACTATCTTAGGTTGCACATATGTATATATGTAGATATACTAAAATTATTTTAGAAAGGTCTGTTATACTCCGCTTATATTTATGCTCACTCGTTGCGGCGTTATTTCAAAATTAAATCGATACAATCTTATTTTAAATTAGACTTATTAAATTAATCTGGATGCTAAATGCAAGAAGAGGGAAATGTATTGGAAAGGATTTATTTCCTCTCTCCAGGACAAGATATACAAGTATATAATAAAAAAAAAGAAAAGGAAAAGGGAGTTGGGTACGGGAACTTTTCTGTTAATGGTTTTTATGTAATGTTATTTGCGGCCTATATGTACATGTTATCTTTGTGCATGTATATAGTACTCCTATATTCGTAATACCTACGAGTTCCATCAGCCAACATTACAGTACAGACATATAAAAAAAGAAAGAGAAAACCGAGCAATCAAATTTGAAAAATGACATATGAATTCAAAATAAACCGCAGTGACGGCACATAAAAAAAAAATATAGGGAATTTACATATTTATTATTTGATTCTCGTATTAAAAAATTAAAAAATGTCGAAGCGGTGCTATATTTGTGATAATAAAAGGGACAAAATAAATAAAATAGCTTTACATACGTATTTCGTTTTGAGTGCATTATTGGTTATATAAATATATATATACATATGTAAATAGATTTCCAAAAGACGAAAACATTTGCAAACAATGGATGCATGTGTGCGGTCTGATGCCTGACGACGTTGTTAAAAACATTCGAATCTGCAGCAACCATTTCCAAAAAAGCGATTACACTGGGAATCGCCTGTACGTATCAATGCCTGAAAGATACTGCAGTAGTCCGGGAATAAAAAGAATTTTTTAATCCCAAGCTCCGGACGAAACACTGCAGCTCCCACCCGTCCACCTTTTATCCGCCTGTAAATATGTGGAACATATAGCGATTGGTTCGTAGTCCTTTCTTCCATCCATCTTGTTATATTATTACCTGTGGTCCCCTGTTGAGGTCGCTGTGGAGAGTAACGTAGTCTGAACTTTGGTCCTCATATGTTGCTGTGTCCAAAAGTTCGATGTCTAAATTGTCCTGTTATTCAGTTTAGAAATTCGCAGTACTCACCGTGTTGGCGGCATTCGAACGTACATACTTTACAAACATAACCCTCAAACGGCAGAATTCGACTTTTTGATATAATTCCCATGGAGCGGACCACAGGATTTTAACATGAAACGCTTTCCGCCGCGATTCATAAAAATATGAGTGCATAGAAAATAGATTTTTCTAGAACATTTCCACTAATTTTCATAAAAAAAATTCACAAAAGTTTGCATCTTAAAATAAATGTGGCAAATTTCTTATATTAATTATAAACAAATTCAAAAACTAAAATCAAAGGGGTATAAGGCCCCTAGAACACAATGATGCCTTTCAATTTTTTTTTTTCAAACGCCTCTGAACTCAATTGAATGTATTTGTCACACATATTCACAGATGACATTAAATGTAATTGAGGCGCATGCGCAGAACTGCCAGTTGCACAGAATTTTTGGATGAATTCATACACATTGCACAGATAGAATACTATCAATATAGAAGTACTATATATATGTCTTTGTGGTTTATTTTATCCGGTTCTTTAATTTACTCAGAGCTGGTAACGTTTCCCTACACAACCTCTTCACCTTATTTCACTTTACAACAGCAACTAGTTGTATATGCTTTAAAAAAAATTTTACTATTATTTTTTTTTCTCCCTTCTTTTCTACAAGAAAAATAAATCAATAAATTTCAGCAAAAAAAAAACCCTTGCATAAGTACGCCCCTTTGTCTTCACTTACCACCCGTCGCGGTGCACCTTTGGTGGTGGTGTCACCGATTTGCTGTTGTTGTTGTGCCAAACCCACTTTGCTGTTGTTGTTGCGGTGGCAAAATTCTACGGCTGTTTGTTGTTGTTGTGCCAAACCCAATTTGCTGTTGTTGTTGCGGTGGCAAAATTTTACGGCTGTTTGTTGTTGTTGTGCCAAACCCGATTTGTTGTTGTTGTTGCGGTGGCAAAATTTTACGGCTGTTTGTTGTTGTTGTGCCAAACCCAATTTGCTGTTGTTGTTGCGGTGGTTATTGGTGTTGGTCTTGTTGTTGCCGTATTTGCAATTGTAAACGCGGCAACACCGGCAACCGATAACGCTGATGCTGCTGCTGCTGATAATAATAATAATCGTAATGTTGGCGAAAATGTTGCAAATAACAAATTTGGCTGAGGTACTGTTGTTCAATTAAATGTTGTTGTTGTTGCTGCTGATGTTGCTGATATTGCCGATTCAATTCATTGGCTGTTGCTACAGTAATTGTGGCTTTTGCTGACTCACCAGGAGCTGCTTTTTCTGTTGCATGTTCACTATTCATTTTCCTCACACCACACCAACCAATTTTGCATGGTGAACATCTTTAATTTTAGCGGCAGAGCAATTTCATTGATTTTACATTTGTTGTTGTCTTTTGATTTGAATTGCCATAATTCAAAATTTTAATTTATTTGCTTTTGCATAACATTCATAGTACTTTACTTTCTTTACATGTAATCGATATTAAGGCTTAAAATTGCGTTTTCATACTATCAAGTGCAGATAAGCACAATTTAATTTTAATTGTATTTATGTTGAATTTTCACTTCAACATATTTTAGCACTTTCCACAAGCATAAAAAAAATTCTTATCAGAATTAAAATAAAAGCTCAGACTTTTCCAACGAGAAACATTCTCCACCGCCTTTTCCCAACTCTGGCGACCGCCGTACTGAAATTTTTCTGTTCAAGCGTGCCTTCCACCTTTTTATCCGTATTCATCTGGAAGAGTCCCGTTTCTTTTCGTATAGCCTGCAGTGGTGTAGTGACGTGTGCATAATAGTGGCGTGACTTTACGGTTACCCGAATGTCTATATCATGGTATGACGCTAGCAATAACACAAGCGAGATGGATTGCGGTTGCCATGACACACAAAAAAAAATTACCAAAACTTTCGGAATAAAATGCCTCAAGCATTTTTCCCATGAAACTATCTCAAAAAGTCGATTTTATTCGTGCCCTAGTAAATTTGCTACTGTAAAATTCTATTAGTGTGCGTTGGGAATATTAATAGACATTGTTGTCTTACGCTCAAATTATAAAATTGGTAAGAGACAGGAAAATCTGATTAATGGAACAATAGTATAAATACGTGGTAAATAATTAATTAATTTTCTGTGAACTATGTAAATTTTGAAATTGTATAGAGCGCATAAGAACATTTTATAATATGTACATTTGAAAGCACTAAATCACCGAATAACCATGTGTTACGTATTTTCACAATAAGAAGTGTTCATGGCAACCCTGGAAGAACCAGTTTGTCCATCACCAATACATGTGCATCTTCCGCCATTGCAACGATTGTGAAGATTCGGAGGGGAAATTTCTCATGATGCCTACTCATAAAGGTCGGCTCGATAGCTTGCCAGATTTCAAGAGAAATTTATGTGCGATCTATAAAGCTCGGATTCTAAAAAAAATGAAGCAATACCATATAATCATCTCGAAGAATAAAAAAAAATTAATGTAAATTTCGGATGAACCCACTCGCTTAAAATTTGTTTAAACACTTAGTGGAGGAAAAGGGGAATTAATTACAGGATTTGAGCAAAGAAAAATTTCGCATTTGGAATGTCAAGTAACTGAATGAGAGAATAAGAATCGTTATTATTGCTAGAACACCATAATTGGTAAATGAAATTACTCGAACAGAAAGTTACTGACGGCTAAAAAAAGAATTGTAAGCTGTTCTATCGAAACCACCCCTATAATACAACCTCATTCTCCTTCACATGCAACCAAGGCTAATTTATAGAAGGTTAACCTACTAAACAGCTGATTGCAAACTTTTCCCTATTTTTTATTTTTTTCATATTGTGGTGCTTATGTCAAAACTTATGTCAATTTTGATCTTGACGCAATATGATTTCTACAATGGCGGGCTATGATTTTGACAGAAGCATCACAGAATACACAACCAATTTACATGGAGTGTGTATATATGTATGTCCGTATATACTACTGCAAAACCCTTCTATAATTGAACCATGCATGCGACGACCTTTCGTGTTTGGCCACGCGTCACCAATACATGTACATGTTTTCCTCTCTCATGCCAACATGTCGCCATCATTCACTGGAAGTTATTGGAAACTACAAAAAAAAAACTACTAAAATAGTGGTGCTGCCACACAAACAGAATTGTGCAACCGAAATTAACCCATTTATGATCGATATCAGTATTGATATCGATAGCAAACCATAACAAGTAGCTTAATGACACTCTGCCTTTGCTACCTAGTATGTTGGTGCGATTGTGTGTTTGGTTTGTACAAAGTTCTAAAGCTATTAACAAGCAAAACTTTTGTACAGGCAATGCTTGTTTTTGTTTTCAGACTTTTGTTTTTCGGCAGGCTCTCCGATATACATATTTACGTTTGTATTTATATGGCCGTTTTAATTCTAATAATTATTTTATGTGACAATCACATACCAACAACAGTAGCTTAATGACACTCTGCTTTTGCTACCTAGTATGTTGGTGCGATTGTGTGTGTTATGGTTTGCTATCGATATCAATCCTGATATCGATCATAAACGGGTTAATTTCGGTTGCTCAATTCTGTCTGTGTGGCAGCACCACTATTTCAGTAGATAGTTTTTTTTCTTAGTACTTTTCCAATAACTTCCAATTCATAATGGCCGACGTGCTAGCACGGTGAAGAAGAATGGATGACGCGTGGGCCAAACTAAACAGGTCGTCGCATGTGAGGGAAAATATACGATTGGCGTTAGACGGTTTGCTTCAAAATGTCAAAAGCGGGGTAAAAGCCAGAGAACACGCAACCTGGCATTCAACCTATTTCTACGAACAACGCATGTAAGATTGTAAAATCAAGACATAAGCCAAGTGATAAGTTGACATAAGCCAAGAACAGGAAGAAGAAGAGCAATTCTCTCTCACGTCGACCTTGTGTGGTTGGGCTGTGGGCTAGCGTAACAGGTGGCTGCACTGCAAAACGAGGTTGATTAATGAGGTTGTCTCCATGGAACAGCTGACAATTTTTTTAGACAAAGGCAATTTCCCTGTTAGTTTAAATTTCATTTACCACTGTAGGTGTCCTGGCAATAATAAAGATTTTTATTTTCCTATTCAGTTACCAGATATTTCAATTGTAACATTTTGTTTTTTCTTCTTTTTTTTTAAATCCTGTAATTAATTCTTTTCTTCCTAAACTAAGAGTCTAAAGAAATTTTAAATAAGTAATTGTATCCGAAATTTACATTGATTTCTTTTTATTCTTCTAGATGGTTATATGGGTTTGCTGTAATTTCCAGATCTCAATCTATATAGATTGCACGTAAATTTTTTTTATTTGCAAATAGGCAAGCTTTTGAGCCAACCTCTATAAGTAGGCCTTTCATGGGGAAAGCTTAACTCAAATTTCCCATCCCAACCTTGACAGTCGTTCCAATGGCGGGATATGCACATGTATTGGTGATGGACAAACAGGTTCTCCAGGGTTGCCATGAACACTTCTTATTGTGAAATACGTAACACATGGTTATTCGGTGACTTAGTACTTTCAAATGTACATATTATAAAATTTCTTATGCGCTCTATACAATTTTAAAATTTACATAGCTCACAGAAAATTAATTAAGTATTTACCACGTATTTATACTATTGTTCCATTAATCAGGTTTTCCTGTCTCTTACCAATTTTATAATTTGAGCGTAAGACAACAATGTCTATTAATATTCCCAACGCACACTAATAGAATTTTACAGTAGAAAATTTACTAGGGCAAGAATAAAATCGACTTTTTTGAGATAAGTTTAATGGGAAAAATGCTTGAGGCATTTTATTCCGAAAGTTTTGGTAATTTTTTTTTGTGTGTCATGGCAACCGCATTCCATCTCGCTTGTGTTATTGCTAGCGTCACACCAGAATATAGACATCCAAATAACAGAAAAATCACGCCACTGAACAAGCGGCAGTCACGCCACTTTTACGCTGAAGACATATCGAGGCGACGCGACGCGACGGTGCGACAGCGACAGTCCCTGGACGTAAGAATGTCGGTGCGATATCAGCGACTAAAGCATTATAAAACGCCAACGACCGTCCCTGCAGAAGGCTAGTTGCTGTCACATTACAATTTTTCATTCACGAATAAAAGTTTTCTTTCGTTTGGATCACAATTTTTTTTTATAAAATAATAAACGAAATAGGTAAATTTATTAATTTAATACCTTAGATTTTTCTTACATTTGTTTGTGTATAAATACTACTGGGTGTTTTCCAAGTTCCGCTAAATTTATTGAGTTGTCAAAATTTTCATATTTCATAATGCAGTGGCAGCTTGCTGTCGTCACCAAAATTAGAAATTAGTCTAAGTGATGGCAACGTAATTTTGTCATTGGACGACGACGCACTTCGTAGTCTTTATTATAATTGCTTTCATAAGAACGCATGAGTTCTAATTTTTGACAGACTGCCATTGTCGCGATGTCGCGTCGTTGCGCTTCGATTCGGTCTACACCATTATGTTCACACACACTATGTCAATGTGATGGCATTCAATGGAATTAACGGGATTTTTCCCAATGGGGATAGAGAAAAAAAAAACGGAAATGTAGGCACGCGGAAAATTTTTAGTACGGCAATAGGGAGTCGATTGGTAAAGTCGGAAACGAGTGCTTGGAGACTTCATATGACGGAGGATCAAATCCGCGCTAAATTTTGTACCTTGAACAGTTGAATTATTCTGTCTCGTTCACACAAAACTCTGTGTCTGTGTATAGAGTGAAAAAAAAAATATATATATATATACACGATTTGTTCAAGTATTTGACCGTGTAAGGGCCCTTAAAACAAGAATTTCCTACTACGTGTTTGGCGAGGATTGAGCTACGACTCTGAAATAGTCTCTATTTACCATATAAATATGTATATAAAATGTTGAAAAACTAATTCCGTGCGAAAAGACAAAATTAAATTGGTGTTTGAAAAAGGTTCTGGCCTCAAAATCCCCACAATCACTATACAAACAGATAAAAGAACAAATATTTCTTAGCAAGAAAAAAAAAATGCACGGCAACTAGCCATGGGTAAGGGCGCAACTCTTTTGACGCCAACACAATAACACCAGCGTCAATCGTGGCGCTAACTCTCGGAACATTCTATTTAATATATGTGTGAAAATACGCTGGGAATTAGCGTCATTTAGAGGACTACCAAGCTTAAATAATTGTGACGTTGTCGTTTATTCACTGGTGCAGTTATTGGCGTTGTGGCGGCGTCATTTATACTAGCGCCACATTGGAGCGGTGCGGTGCTGATCTTAGCGCACGAGATCTGAGTCGGCGCCATATTCTGCAGGCGAAATTTTACCGGCGCATTCTCAAAATCGGTGTTAGCGCAATAACGCCAGTGTCGACTTAGCGTAATTGCGCGGCGTAGCGCAGTGTTACTCATGCTTAACGACAACTACCTACAAAGCGAATAGCTGAAAAGGAGATCGTACGAATTATTTAATTGAGCAAAAAAAAAATAAAAGGAAAAAAAAAAATAAGTGCACGTATGGTGCACCTCCAACCATCATTAATAACAACGGCCCAACATATATAGTTCTCGCCAGCACAATAACCAAACACCACTTGTAGCAGCGCACCGCAACGAAGCGCCACAGCAACCACATCAGTGTTCGACCAGGACAACGGCGCGACTCCATATAGCGCCCAACGACGCCATATAACGCCTGTCGACAGCAGAGCGCCGCAACCAAGCGCCGCGACGGCACCTTAAGGGCAGCAACGGCGCAGCGCGTAACACATACCGCCACTAGCAACGAATATATATAGCACGACGACATCTGCTCAGAGCAACGAAGCGACGCAGCAGTAAGGCACCACAACATCAGCAGCAACCACAACGGCTAAGCACGGCATAGGGGCCACCACAACAACCACAGCTTATTACAATTGGCCATAGCATCAACGCCAACTAATTTCGGCAACAGGTGGCAAAACAACAACAACAGCAGATCGGTGACACCACCACTAAAGGTGCACCGCAACGGGTGGTGAGTCGCATTGGATATAGGTATCGCACGTACATATGTATAATATGTATCTAATTAATTAATCAAAAAAAAAAAATTTTTTTTTATATATATATTTTTTGGAACTACCTCACTACCCACACGGCATTGAGATGATTGAATTTTAATTTTTTTTACAATTTAATCATCTCCGATATTAGAGTTGACTGTGCTTCGATAAAAAGGAGGGTGGGTCGATAAGCACCGACGCTGCAACAACACCAGCAGCGCATAATACTAACGGGGTCATTAAAACATAGGTGCACTGATGACCATGGATGAGGGTGGGTCGATAAGCACCGACGCTGCAACAACACCAGCAGCGCATAATAGTAACGGGGTCATCGAAATATAGGTGCACCGATGGCCAAGGATGAGGGTGGGCTAGTAAAGCACCAGCGCTGCAACAACACCAGCGGCGCACCACAGGTAAGGGGTCACTGATACCCGGTTGCGACAGTGACCATGTATTAGGGTGGGACAAAAACGCACCGGCGCTGCAACAACATCAGCAACGCCACCCCCTTGTGAGTTCGGCCTTTAACTTTTTTTTTTTTGACTGTTCATTTATTTTAAATTTCAGCTTTTTTTTATGTATTTTCAGATGCCTGTTAACAACCGGTCCTTCCGGTTGATTCACATTAAATTCAAATTTAACGATTTTTTTTGCGATATATATATTCAAATTTAAATTCACTTTGACAGTTTTTTTTGACAGTGCTTATTCAAATTTAGTGCATATCGATTTCAACGTACATTCAAATTTAAATTTTGGTGCAACGATTATTTTCACGTCCGTCCGCGATTATTTAAATTTAACGTGCGCTCATCTATTTTAAAATTTTTCCGTCGATTGTCAGTATTTCCGTCCGATTTAAATTTCGGTTTAAATGTTTTGCTAATGTCCGTCTGACTTTAACGTACATATGTACGTTCAAAATTCATATTCAATTTTTAACGACATTTTCCCTCGGTTTGCATTTATTTAAATTTAACTGATGCCTGGCCTCTTGAATTTGGATTTTTCGGGTTATTTTGAATTTTTGAATTTTGAACGGTCCGTCCGTGGCATCCGGCCAAACCGGATGTTGTTTTCGTGTGATTTTCTCGTTATTTTTGAAAAGGCAGGACAGCAATGTAGGCAAGAACCCCGCCCAGCCGACAATGACTAGCCACAGTGCAACCCTAGATCATGCATTGCTGCTCCACTTGATTGTAGATCGTACTCGATAGTCGAAAGCTGTACCATGACAGATGGCGCCCAACGTGCTGACTCGATGGCTTTTTGGTCATCCAGTGACGCCTTACTATCTCGCAAGTCCCAGATGGGCAAGCCCTGCGCCGCCACTGCGTTGCGGCGAGATGGTGGGGCTGATCAGGTTGTCCAAGGAGGTCATCGCTGTTGGTGGCATAGGGCGCCACAAAACATAGATCGTGGGCGTACCATAACAGATGGCGCCCAACGCGGTGTCCTGGGGTACTGGCTTCGGTGGTTTTCTGGTCGTTCAGTGAAGTTTCATTATTCCGCAAGTTCCAGATTGGCAGCCTCAGTATCCGCCACTGCGTTGCGGCGGGATGATGAGATTGATCGGGATGATTGGAGAGTCATTGGTGTCAGTGGCTCAAGGCTCCACGAGACTTTACGTCATATTGTCCGTTTTCTTTTGCATTTCACCCGAAGAGGCAGTGTTGAACGCACGTATTTTTTTGTAATTTAAATTTGTTTTCACTGTCGTCCGATGGGCATGTCCGCTAGATTCAGTATTTATTTTCATAAACTTTTTTTGCCGAATATGTCTTTTGTACAGTTTTGTGTATCGGATTTTTTTTCTTTCGGGGCCCAGATCATCTCGCGTCTGGGGTGGTGATTCGAAAACCGCCTTCATTGCGATGAGTTGAGTAGGATCCTAAGCTAGCAATCCTTCTTCGCAAGTCTGGGGTAGCGGCTTTAAACCGTGCCTTTCATTGCGGCGGAATCAAGGATGTTGGTCATAAGGAAAATTTGTCCTTTTAATTTTTTTTGTCTTCGTTTTTTTGCAAATTATGCCTCAGGCATCCCGCGTCTGAGTTGGTTGCACCTAGCGCCACTTTCATTGCGATGGGTTGGTCTGAGACCTGAGTTGGTACTTTTCATCTCTGCAAGTCTGGGGAAAGCAGCCTCTAGCTGTTCCTTTCATTGCGGCGGATATTAGGAGGGTATTTTGCAAATTTCTTTTGTTCTGTCTTTTTCTTTTGTTATGCGATGCAGGCCTCAGTTCATCTCATGCCTGAGTTGGGGGCCTTGGAACATTTAGCACCACTTCATGGCGATGAGCTGAGCTGAGACCCAAGGATGTATTGTCTATCTGCGCAAGTCTGGGGATAGCGGATTCAAACCGTTCCTTTCATTGCGGCGGAGATAGGTTGGTATTTCGCAAAATTCCAATTTTTTATGTTATTGTTAACTGTCTTCTAGTTAGCCAGCCTGTATCAGGGATTTAGCTTCCGAGCAACTCTGCATTGCGGTTGGTGCGCTGGAGACCAGTTAGCACACACTGTCTTAATTTTTTTTTGTGTTTTAATTTTCAAGGGGGTTTATATTATTTTTTTATTTCTGTAACCTGTGCCTTTTATAATGGGAGGTCAGCATTCCCATTAAATAACGAACATATATATATTTTGCACTATATATCTTTTTATACACGTATATGAACACGTTTATTTATACAAATATTTTTTTATAACCGAAGTCATTTTGAAACGATATTGTTAGCAAAACTTAAGATAATTTTTACAATCGAAGATAATTGTTACAAACATTTCCTTGATTTTTCCACCAAACGCGACAACTAAAGTTTTATTACTTTTTCGGATGTGACATAATTTTGTACCGGTATAGAGATTTAAAAAGCAAATATTCGTTATAAATAATTGCTGAAAGTTTCACCAAATACAAAAACCAAAGTTTTGTTATTCTATTTTGGATGCGACATAATTTTTAATCGAGATAGGGATTTAAATTTCGTTAATTGTATAAATATTTGCATTTAACACCAAACGTGATTTTATTTAGGCAGTTAATCCGGGTCCACGTTTTGACCCAATCTCGGTACCCGGCCTAGACATCACAATTAAAAGAGTTCTATGTTGAAGTCCTCATCAAGACCTTTCATTTGATACCCATATCGCTCAGAGACATTCGAGGCTCATCCGGGTCCACGTTTTGACCCAATCTCGGTACCCGGCCTAGACATCACAATTAAAAGAGTTCTATGTTGAAGTCCTCATCAATACCTTTCATTTGATACCTATATCGCTCAGAGACATTCGAGGCTCATCTGGGTCCACGTTTTGACCCATATCTCGGGACCCGGTCTAGGCAACACAATTAAAATAGTTCTATGTTGAAGTCGTCATCAAGAGCTTTCATTTGATACCCATATCGCTTAGAGACATTCGACGCTCATCTGGGTCCACGTTTTGACCCATATCTCGGGACCCGGCCTAGGCAACACAATTCAAAGATTTCTATGTTGAAGTACTCATCAAGAACTTTCATTTGATACCCATATCGCTCAGAGACATTCGAGGGTCATCCGTGTCCACGCTTTGCCCATATCTCGGGACCCGGCCTAGGCACCACAATTAAAAGAGTTCTATGTTGAAGTCCTCATCAAGACCTTTCATTTGATACCCATATCGCTTAGAGACATTCGAGGCTCATCCGGGTCCACGCTTTGACCCATATATCGGGACCCGGCCTAGGCACCACAATTAAAAGAGTTCTATGTTGAAGTCCTCATCAAGACCTTTCATTTGATACCCATATCATTCAGAGACATTCGAGGGTCATCCGGGTCGACGTTTTGACCCACATCTCGGGACCCGGCCTAGGTATCACAGTTAAAAGAGTTCTATGTTGAAGTCTTCATCAATACCTTTCATTTGATACCCATATGGCTCAGAGACATTCGAGGGTCATCGGGGTCCACGTTTTGGCCCATATCTCGGGACCCGGCCTAGGCATCACAGTTAAAAGAGTTCTATGTTGAAGTCTTCATCAATACCTTTCATTTGATACCCATATCGCTCAGAGACATTCGAGGGTCATCCGGGTCCACGTTTTGACCCATATCTCGGGACCCGGGATAAAAGTTAGAAAAAAAATTATATTTTTCGAGAGTTCACCTCCGAAGCTCCCTGCGTACCAAATTTCATGAAAATCATTGGAGCCGTTTTCGAGATCCTGATTATAAATATACATATATACAAGAATTGCTCGTTTAAAGGTATTAGATCATAGTTGCCCAAGCCCTATGCTCGCATACACATTTTGTTTTTGTAATGCTCGTAAGTATAGGATTTTACTCGCCTATACACTTTCATAAGAAACTTGTGTATATAGGCGAGCATAGGCGAGCATAGGAAAATAAAATTTGTATACTCCCGAAACGTTTCTATGGAAATACAAAAACAATTTTTTATTTTGATTCGAACAGGTCCAACCCAGCAATGAAAGGAATGAAATGTGGAACATATATGTATGTATATACATAGTATGTATACTAATTTCATTCGTTCATATTTTCGATAATGTTATCTACGTCTATTTCAACATTTATGGTTGATAGTTGCAAAACTGACTCGAGGTGTTTGTTTGAGATCCGGTTTCTGTGTTTTGATTTTACAATTTTTAATTTTGATAATATACTTTCACATTTATACGTACTAAAAACATTGACGAAAGTTTTAAAATAAACGCTTGGAGGCAAAGATATTTAATTTCACACTAATAATTAATTAACTATGTATTTATGTATATATTTTGAAAAATTTAGAGGAGGGCATTGAAAATTAATTAATAAATTCAGTAATAATAGCCAAAGTTCATAAATCTCGTATTAAAGATGTTTTTTAAGCTTTCTAAAAACAATCCACTTTTCAATATTAATTAATTATTTATTTATAAATATTAATTTAATTTTATTAATTAAAAATGTATACATATATTTCAATGCATATTCGATAGCTTTGTTTGCATAACATAAATATAAATACAAAGTTGGATTTTTAGTTAATTTCGATTATCAGTCTGATTTGTGTTCTAATTTTTTTTACTGGGTTATCGAGATGTCAATGAAGTTGTAGAAAACTACAAAAACAAACATATAGAAAAAAATTCTTTTTTCTTTAAATTATGACATTGCTCGCCCGTAAGAAATGTTTGGGCATCATTGTATTAGATAGATAGATATATATATATATATATATATATATATATATACATACATACATAATGTATATATATATACATACATAATGTATATATACATACATAATGTATGTACATATGTACGTAAATTTGAATTTGATGGATTTTTTTTTTTGCCTTGTTAGAAATAATAAAAAATAACATATTGTTAAAAAATTAAAGCATTTTATTTTATATGTAGTTTTAATAGTTTTTCTTCGAAATGATACTTAAAAACAAAATGCATATATTATTCCGTTTTTACGATCTAAATTTTCTTGACCTCGCGGGGAACGTATGAAAAACCATTTAGCCGCGCTTCACTTCGATTTACTTCGAATCACTTCGATTTTTCAGCCGCTTCACTTCACTTTAAAATTTGGCGATGACAACACTGCTCGTCGGTGTGAGGCTGTCGGTGTGAAAGCTATAAAAAGCTCCCGCTCGCGTGCATAGGGAAATCAAACACTGGCTTAAATACAATTGTGTCCTAATTTTTAAACGGTTTTATTTAGCTCACCCCGTTTGTTTTATTTATTATTTATTATTTATTCTTGGGTCAAATTTAGTAATTCAAATTTCACCCTCTTCCTGTCAACCGATTAATCTGAAATTTTGTACGCATGTATAACCCCGATGACAATGCAATATTATGAAAAAAAATTCCGATAGGTGGCGCGTGGGTCGCTATATTTACAAAAATCGCATTTATGGTCCGATTTGGCTGAAATTCGGAACATGTATTACTACCTTGAAAAGAAATATTTTCCTTAAAAAAAATTCCGCTAGGTGGCGCGTGGGTCGCTATATTTACAAAAATCGCATTTATGGTCCGATTTGGCTGAAATTCGGAACATGTATTACTACCTTGAAAAGAAATATTTTGTTAAAAAAAATTCCGCTAGGTGGCGCGTGGGTCGCTATATTTACAAAAATCGCATTTATGGTCCGATTTGGCTGAAATTCGGAACATGTATTACTACCTTGAAAGGAAATATTTTCCTAAAAAAAACTTCCGATAGGTGGCGCGTGGGTCGCTATATTTACAAAAATCGCATTTATGGTCCGATTTGGCTGAAATTCGGAACATGTATTACTACCTTGAAAAGAAATATTTTCTTAAAAAAAAATCCGCTAGGTGGAGCTGAGATCGGGGTAATTAAAACTGAAAATCTTAGGTGCGAAACTGTTTGAAGAAGGTCAAGCCTACGTGGCTCTTAGTAGAGTAAGAACTTTGCAGGGACTACGTATAGAGGCGTTGGACTGCAATAAACTAACGGGCAAGAAACCTTGCAATAATGAAGCACTAAATGAATTAAACAGAATGCGAAATAAAAACTAAAAACTAGAAAATAAAAATAGGTAAAAAAACTTTTTAAGTTAAACGGTTTTATGTTATACATACATTGCAATGTTTAAGATAAATGTACTAAAAACCAAAAAATAATAAAATAGATACAGTCGTGGGAATTATAAACATTTGCATAGACTAGAATAAAATAAAACCGTGGGGCACGTCAATTGTCTACAATCGTTGATTAAAATGTTTGTTTTGTAATGTTACACTACGAGTATAATTAGGCAGTTGTTCAACCGACAACGATGGACGTGTGATAAGTAGGGCTAGAATGTGGAAAAAAGCTAGCAAGCTCGATTATAAGCGAGTTTTAGGGTTTCATAGTGGTGAGCGAGTAGTACTTTTATCATATGTTTTGTCGGTTAAAGACAAACTACGAGCAGTGAAACGATTCCTCGTGTGAATGTCCAACGATAAACTAGTTGAAACATCTCTTTTATTAACATGGAGTGTATAACTATTGGAATTTCCATGAGCAAGAAAATAGTAAGTAATTTCCTCACCGTCTGCGGGCCAACTGCCTAACGACGAATTAAACGATTCTTCTATCGCACATTAAGTCGATAATTTGTAGACAATTGACGTGCCCCCCGGTTTTATTTTAGTCTAGTCTATGCAAATGTTTATAATTCCCACGACTGTATCTATTTTATTATTTTTTGGTTTTTAGTACATTTATCTTAAACATTGCAATGTATGTATAACATAAAACCGTTTAACTTAAAAAGTTTTTTTACCTATTTTTATTATTATTAAACGGTTTTATTTAGCTCACCCCGTTTGTTTTTTTTTTAATTATTATTTATTCTTGGGTCAAATTTAATAATTCAAATATCACCCTCTTCCTGTCAACCGATTAATCTGAAATTTTGTACGCATGTATAACCCCGATGACAATGCAATATTATGAAAAAAAAAATTCCGATAGGTGGCGCGTGGGTCGCTATATTTACAAAAATCGCATTTATGGTCCGATTTGGCTGAAATTCGGAACATGTATTACTACCTTGAAAAGAAATATTTTCTTTAAAAAAAATTCCGCTAGGTGGCGCGTGGGTCGCTATATTTACAAAAATCGCATTTATGGTCCGATTTGGCTGAAATTCGGAACATGTATTACTACCTTGAAAAGAAATATTTTCTTAAAAAAAAATTCCGCTAGGTGGCGCGTGGGTCGCTATATTTACAAAAATCGCATTTATGGTCCGATTTGGCTGAAATTCAAACATCAAACATAATATTCGAAGAGAGCGGTCGTGTTTTTATTTCGCTCCGCTGTGGTTTTAATTTAATTATTTGTATCTTGTTCCTTTCGATATAATAATTGACATTCAATAGTACAATGGTGACAGTTTTAAATAATAATAACATATTCAGAAAGTGACTCCTATACTTTCATATAACATATTGTTTATTTGAATAAATAAATATTTACTCGGCATTTTAAACAAAGTTCTTAACAAATATACAAACATACATATGTACATATCTGTCAGTCATGCCGTGTGTGTGTGCCCGGAGAGTTGAACGAGACCAACCGAAGGTGGCATGTGCTCTTTGCAAAGAGTATTTTCACCTAAAGTGTGTAAATTTGTTGCCTGAAGACGTTGATTATCTCGACAAGAACAATAAACCTTTTTTTTGTAAACGCTGCATGGCCGAGCGCAGAAATTCTATTAGTGCTTCTTCGGCAACTACAAGTGTTGTTGTTGGTATTGATGACAACAATTCGCAAAAGTCCAAATCGTCTGAAAAAATTGTTGGTGCTAACTTGCCGAAAATCTCGTCTCAACCATTGCAGCCTGCTGCTATGGGAGGCGGTGCAAAGATCGTCAACAACTCGTCCAAACCTGCTGCTATGGGAGGCGGTGCAAAGATCGTCAACAACTCGTCTACACTGGCTACAATTGGGAGTGCATCGATCGTGAGTAATGATGTTAAAAAGTTACAAGATACCTTGGGTATTATACTTAGTGAAATATCTGCTCTTCGTATGGAGAATACTCATTTAATCTCTCTTGTAAATGCTCTGCATGAAGACCGAAATCTTTTAATGCAAAAGGTCGACGCCCTACAAGCAGAATCAATTTTAGTGCAAACTAAACTCTCGAACAACGAATCAATTATTTCATCTCTAAATTTGGAGCTAAAAAGTATAAGTGCAATTGTTGCGGGCTCTGGAGTTGCGCCAGCAGCTAATAAGAGCCGCTCAAACTCTTCTTCGACTCGATCTCTATCATCGTTGGCTGCCGCTATGGGAGGCAGTGCTATGATCGTCGACAATTCAAAGGTGCGCGTGGGAGGCAGTGCTGAGTTTTCCGACAATTCATCGGCCGTTCTGAGTGGCAGTGCTATGAGAGGCGGTGCGGAGTTAGTCGACAATGCATCTTCTGTTTTGGGATGCAGTGAAGAGGTTTTCGACAATTCATCTTTAGCTGAACAGAACGCAATGCAAGCATCTGTTACAGCTGCGGTTAGCTTAATAAGCCCCAAAGTGTCACACATACGGTCATCAAATAGCAAATCTTCTGATACGGCTGTATCTAACGTAAATAATCTCAAAGCTTCTTATGCAGCTGCGGCTAAATCTAATAATAATTCTAATGGGTCTCATATCCGCTCATCTCAAGTTGCCAATGCCCCCTCGAGCGCGACGCAGAATAGTGTAACTCAGGCCTATGTGAGTAAAATTGGCACTCAAATACATGGCAATAAATCTACCGCCTCTACGAGCAAAGCTGGTAGTCAAACGGGTGGCAGTAAATCTAAGGTAAACATTGTTGGCTCCAAAAAAAGTGCAGATCTAGGTGTAGCTCATAAAATGAAATGGATACACCTCTCATATTTCAAGCCTACAGTTTCGGTTGATGATATTCTATCGTACATAACGAGCGAAACAGGTATCCACTCTAATTCTATAGCGTGTTATCGTCTGGTAAAAAAGCAACCAGACCAAAATGGTGCGGGTCCTGAAACACTCAAACGCATTAGTTTTAAACTTGGGATTCCATCCTCATTATATGGCACAGTGTATAACTCTGAGTTGTGGCCAGCTGATGTAAGTCTTCGTCCGTTCAGGTTTTTTCAAAAACCGGGTGTAGCAGAAGGAAAAACCTGAGTTTATCGTCACAATTAATTGATGGTAAAAACAAAAGCTTCAGAATATTGTACCAAAACGTATCCGGTCTACGCACGAAATCCCTGTCTATTTTCCAACAATCTTCTCAAATGGATTATGATGCTGTGGTGATTACAGAAACTTGGCTGAATGATCAGTTTTATGATGAGGAATTTTTCGACCTCAACCTCTTTCATGTTTTCCGAAAAGATCGCGATGCTGCTAAAACTGGCCGTAAACGAGGTGGTGGCGTACTTATAGCTGTTAAGCGTATTTTTTCTGCACGTATTGTAGATTTACCAAACAATGATTCCCTACTGGATCAACTCTGTGTTTTGGTTCCAGGTATTAAAGAGAGTATTATTATATGCGTGTCTTATATTCCTCCGAATAGTTCGGTTGAACTGTACAGATTTCATTTAGATAATATTAAGCATTTATCATTTAAATCAAAAGCAAATCAACACATGTGTGTTTTAGGGGACTTTAATCTTTGTAGGTTAGATTGGCATTATGCCTGTGATGATGTTTTCCTTACCCCATCAAATACTTGCAATGAAACTGAATCTTATGTAATTGATACATTCTCTTTACTAGATTTAATTCAAATCAACCGATTTTTTAATGAATTGAATAGGCTTTTAGACTTAGTCTATATTAGTAATAATCTTAGTTATATTATTAATAAGGCTGCTTTCCCAATGTCGGCATCTGACATGCATCATGTGCCATTGCTTATCGATCTAAATGTTTATTCATTTCTTCCTTCTAGAAGAACTATAAATAATCAATTTAACTTTGATTTCAAAAATTGCAATTTTGACATTTTAAATAAACACATTTCAGATGTTGATTGGGAATGTCAGTTCAAATACCATACTTTAGAATCTTCTTTCAAGTTGTTCAAGTCTACGGTAATTGATATTTGCAATGTTCATATGCCAGTTAAGGCCAAGCCTACCTATAAAGTACCATGGTATACGCGTGCCCTAGTCAGGTTAAAAAACTTACGAAATAAGTTTTATAAAAAATATATGGCAACACATGATGTTAACTTCTTTCTTAATTATAGGCATTATATGCGCGAATTTAATCTATATGGCAAAGCTCTGTATGTAAATTATATCAAAAAGTTTGAAATTAATATTAAAAATAATCCTAAAGAATTTTGGCGTTACATTAACTCGAAACGTAAAAGCTCGATTATACCAAATTCCATGTTTTTAAACAATAAAACCTCAACAAATTCTTTAGAAACTGCAAACTTATTTGCAGATTTTTTTGAATCTAATTTTGTAAATGGGCCTAATATTATTGATACCTCGTGTAGTACGTATATGTATGCACCGAATATCAGTTCTATTACAGTGTCAGAAGATGATGTCATATTGGGCATCTCGAAATTAAAAATGTCCCGTAAACCAGATAACGATGGCCTATCTGCTTTCCTTTTGAAAAAGTGTTGTAATGCTCTTGCGAATCCGCTCCAATATATTTTTAATAATTCGTTAAAATCCGGGATCTTTATCGAGGAATGGAAACTCTCTTTTATTACTCCAATTTTCAAATCAGGAAATAAAAGTAATATCTGCAATTACCGTCCGATTTCAAAGATTACAACCATAAGTAAGCTCTTTGAATCCATAGTAAAAGATAAACTTTTCCGTAGTGTCAAAAATTTTATTTCACCCTTCCAGCACGGTTTTATGCCTGGCCGATCAACTGTTACAAATCTAACAATTTTCTCCGAATATTGTATTTCATCATTTCAAGAAGGCTACCAGGTTGATGCTATATACACGGATTTTTCTAAGGCGTTCGACAAAGTTTGTCATTCCCTCCTTATTGAAAAATTATCGAAGTTTGGTATTCACTCAAATTTACTACGTTGGTTTGAGTCTTATCTTAAAAATAGACTAAGTTTTGTAAGCATTGAAGAAGCACATTCGAGACCTATTGTTGCCACTTCTGGTGTACCACAAGGCAGTGTGCTTGGGCCACTCCTTTTTGTTCTATTTATAAACGATATCGTATCGCAAATACATCATGCCCACTGCCTTTTATTTGCAGATGATATGAAATTATTTTTAAAAATACGTGACTTGCACGATGTTGATAAACTCCAAAATGTTATCAACTCTGTTAACAATTGGTGTACAAGAAACCTTCTGTTCTTGAATATTAACAAATGCTCTGTGGCAACTTTTTCTAAATCGAATACGCCTATACCTACAACCTACTTTCTCTCCAATTCACGACTTAACTCTGTGAAAGAAGTTAAAGATTTGGGAGTGATTTTTGATACGAAATTTTCTTTCGTACCTCATGTAAATTTCATACTGCCGAAGGCTTACTCACTTCTAGCCTTTATTCGTCGAAATAGCTCAAGCTTTACTGATCCCTACACTTTTAAATCTCTATATACCAGCTTAGTTCGTTCAAGGCTTGAGTATGCTTCGGTTATTTGGAACCCAGTATACTCGATACATGCTTATCGATTAGAGCGTGTTCAAAAGACATTTATACGCTTTGCTTTACATACCCTAAAATTTAATGAGCCCATCCCATCTTATGAATCCCGCTGTATGCTAATTGATCTTAAAACATTAGAGAATAGAAGAATGTTACTGTCACTTTCATTCGTAACTGACATTATTGTTGGAATTATTGATTGCCCGTATCTGCTTGGTTTAATTAACTTTAATGTACCGTCAAGATTGCTTAGACACTCTTCTCTTTTTAATATGGGAGTTTGCCGTACTAATTATGCATTAAATTCGCCAATAAGTAGGGCGTTAACTGAATTTAATAGCCTTGCCAAGAAATATGAAATTGATTTCGGGCTTGGGAAAAATTGTGTTAAATCTGTCTTAATTCAAGCTTATCGCTAATATATTTACCTTTCAATTATATTAACATATGTAATTGTAAACATATATTCTTTGTAACTTAGGTTTTTTTTTTAGTAGTCTGTAAGAACTTGTTTCATTGATGAATAAATAAATAAATAAATAAATAAATAAATTCGGAACATGTATTACTACCTTGAAAGGAAATATTTTCCTAAAAAAAACTTCCGATAGGTGGCGCGTGGGTCGCTATATTTACAAAAATCGCATTTATGGTCCGATTTGGCTGAAATTCGGAACATGTATTACTACCTTGAAAAGAAATATTTTCTTAAAAAAAAAATCCGCTAGGTGGAGCTGAGATCGGGGTAATTAAAACTGAAAATCTTAGGTGCGAAACTGTTTGAAGAAGGTCAAGCCTACGTGGCTCTTAGTAGAGTAAGAACTTTGCAGGGACTACGTATAGAGGCGTTGGACTGCAATAAACTAACGGGCAAGAAACCTTGCAATAATGAAGCACTAAATGAATTAAACAGAATGCGAAATAAAAACTAAAAACTAGAAAATAAAAATAGGTAAAAAAACTTTTTAAGTTAAACGGTTTTATGTTATACATACATTGCAATGTTTAAGATAAATGTACTAAAAACCAAAAAATAATAAAATAGATACAGTCGTGGGAATTATAAACATTTGCATAGACTAGACTAAAATAAAACCGTGGGGCACGTCAATTGTCTACAATCGTTGATTAAAATGTTTGTTTTGTAATGTTACACTATAATTAGGCAGTTGTTCAACCGACAACGATGGACGTGTGATAAGTAGGGCTAGAATGTGGAAAAAAGCTAGCAAGCTCGATTATAAGCGAGTTTTAGGGTTTCATAGTGGTGAGCGAGTAGTACTTTTATCATATGTTTTGTCGATTAAAGACAAACTACGAGCAGTGAAACGATTCCTCGTGTGAATGTCCAACGATAAACTAGTTGAAATATCTCTTTTATTAACATGGAGTGTATAACTATTGGAATTTCCATGAGCAAGAAAATAGTAAGTAATTTCCTCACCGTCTGCGGACCAACTGCCTAACGACGAATTAAACGATTCTTCTATCGCACATTAAGTCGATAATTTGTAGACAATTGACGTGCCCCCCGGTTTTATTTTAGTCTAGTCTATGCAAATGTTTATAATTCCCACGACTGTACCTATTTTATTATTTTTTGGTTTTTAGTACATTTATCTTAAATATTGCAATATATGTATAACATAAAACCGTTTAACTTAAAAAGTTTTTTTTACCTATTTTTATTTTACCTGGTTATCTAGATGCCAATGAAGTTGTAGAAGACTACAAAAACAAACAGAAAAAAAAACCGCGTGTAGCACAGTACACGTGATAGAAGTTAACTTCTTACATCAATTTATATTCGCTCGAAAGCAACAAGTAACAAGTTTCATATATCATATGAGAAACGAATTTGCAAATACATCCCTGCAAAAAATGCGATTAATCCGGGAAGTGTCCGGGATCAATCGCAAGGGAGAATGCGACTAATACAATTTTACATCTCTTTATATGTAGAAAATTGATCGCATTTGTTCGAGAATGTCCTATGAAGAGGCTAATTGTTCAATTTGTATACCCGAACGGTACAAATGTAGATCAATCGCTTTCACCCAATTCTGAAAATGTCTTAAAATTATAAATATTAGAAGAGTTTATTCGATTAGATTTCATTTTGTAAATTAAAAAAAATAAGTATTTCCTCCAAATATTTAAAGTTTTGAGAATGCATTATGCGAGTGCAAAAGATATGTGAGGAATTTTTCAAAGTTGTTAGCCAAAGCTATTTTTTATAACAATCTTTAAAAATTATAAATGTTCATGCCTATTTAAATAAAGATTATACAATAAGTTTTACTTTTGTAAAGAAATCTATTCAATAAATTAAAATATTTTAAATAGTCAGTTTTGAGTTTATAATCGTAATTGATTTTTCAATGGATATTTTTGGTAAAATTTTGTCAAAATTATTATTCATCATTGTTATTAAAAGAAAGCGTGTTCAATTAGTTTTACCTATTGTTTTTTTAATGCATACATATGTACATTGGATATTTTTGTAAAATTTCTACATATAATCAATCTAGATTTATACTCGTTCGGGAAAAATCGGGCACTAATTGTGGACCGATTGTTCCGGAAAGAAATCAATCCGGGACAAATCTATGTATATCGGTATTAATCGCACATGTTTTTGCAGGGATATTACAATGAAAACTATCGCATGTACATATGTACATGTGGTTGTGTGTTTTTGTTTGTACAAATTCTATTTATAGAAAAGGCGAAGCTTGTTCTTGTTATTAGATTTTGTTTATCGGCAAGCTCATCCGATTGGTTTTTATATTGGTTGTTTGATCGTTTTTATACTCAGCTGTACTAGTACACAGAGTATTATAGTTTTAATCACATAACGGTGGATTGTAACAGAGTGAAATAATCGAGATAGATATAGACTTATATATATCAAAATGATCAGGGTGAAAAGAGAAATCGATTGAGCCATGTCCGTCCGTCCGTCCGTCCGTCCGTCCGTCTGTCCGTCCGTCTGTAAACACTCTAACTCGCGCAAAAATTGAAATATTTTGATGAAATTTGAAATGCAGGTTGGTATCGAGACTGGGACGGTTGGTATTGAAAATGGGCGAAATCGGACCATGACCACGCCCACTTTTCCTATATAGAAAAAATCGGAAATTTGGTATCTCAGTCACTAATACAGCTGGAGCGATGAAATTTTGTCCACGTGTTGAGCTCAGGCCCCTAGGAAGAAATTTGATGACATTTTGGAAAATGGGCGGTGCCACGCCCACTTATTAAGGGTCAAACCTTGCAAGTTTTATATGTCATAACTCAGAAACCGTTGAAGATATATCGATGAAATTTGGTACGCGTGATATACTTACTTAGCCAAATATTTGGACGAAAAATTTCCGAAATCGGTTGAGGGCTACGCCCACTTTTATATATGGGTCTTATAAAGTGACCTAATAAAAACATTTTAAGCGATATCTCTGTCAAATATAAAGATATATCATTGAAATTTTATAGCAGGAGTTCAACTGCGGACATAAAACGAAAAACACAAAAATTTTGGCAAATGGGCGTGGCACCGCCTCTTTTTATAAACAGGAATATACGAGATTTCTGAGCCCATAACTCGACAAATGATTTATATATAATGACTAAACTTGGTGTGTACACTTTTATTACTTGTGGTAATACATGTTGAAAATTTTAGCGAAATCGGTTGACGACCACGCCCACTTTTATATATGGGCATTATAAAGTGACCTAATAAAAACATTTTAAGCGATATCTTTGCCAAATGTAAAGATAATTCATTGAAATTTTGTGGTATGATTTCTACAATAGACCAGAAACAACAAATAGAAAAATTTTGGAAAATGGGCGTGGCACCGCCTCTTTTTACACAAAGGGATGTTAGCCTATAACTCGACAAATAATTGAGATATTATGACGAAACTTGGGTTATACACTTTTATAACATGTGTTAATAGCCACGCAAAAATTTATTGAAATCGGTTTAGGACCACGCCTACTTTTTAAGAAAGATATATCTGGAACACTCTTTGGGAATTTGTAACGTGACATCTTTATAACTAGAAGTCAAAAAGGAATAAAATTTTGCACAAAGAATAATATTCATATGCTTAGTTGGATGACTGATAAAAATGTTGAAAATGGGCGTGGCTACGCCCACTTTATGCAGCACTCGCTTTATATAAAGTACACCGTGTTTCCATCAAACGCAAACAAACTATGAAAACATACAGCTGAGTATCTAATGTTCGATTCCACTCGAACTTAGGCTTCCTTACTTGTTATTTTAATAATTAACTAGTATGTAATCCCCGATATTCGGGTGGCACTTTTATTTAATAAAAAATTACAAAGAAAATTGTTTAATAAAAAAAAAGCAACAAAAAAACTGACTCGACCTGGACTTGAACCAGCTTCATTTGAATTGGAAGCCTAGCATCTTACAACCAAGGCTGCACAACGATATCAACAAAAATATTTTGTTTTGTTGAATATCAAATAAAAATTAACAGAAAAATTTTGTTTTGTTGAATATCAAATAAAAATTATTGAAATTATTTCGTTTCGTTGATTATCAAAAAAAAATTATCAAAATTATTTTGTTTCGTTGATTATCAAAAACAAAATAATAATAAAAATTTGTTTCGGGCTTACGGCTTCATTTTACTTTGAATTTTTATTAACGTTATTTTTTTTGATAATTTTCTTTGTTGGCTACTGAAACAAAATTTTTTCAATATTTGTTTTTTGATAATCAACAAAACGAAATTTTTTTCATAATTTTTTTTTGATAATTATCAAAACAGTATTTTTTTGTTCAGCACTTAACGTTAAAATTTTTCAAAGTTGAATTGAAAACAAAATATTTTTTCGGTTATTGATAAAAAATAACGTTAATGTGCAGCCCTGCTTACAACTGAGCTACCGCGCTGGTTACGTAAGTTGTTTCAAACGGTGTACTCTAATTTCTTCTTGTGTTCCTAACATTCTCACCTCGCTCATTTCACCACAGCGCTGTTCTGGTTAGAATTTCTTATGTACTTACACGTGTACATATGTACATACATACATGTACATACAAATCTCCAAAAGAATTTAAAATAAAAATATGTATTAGTAAAAAATACCGATTTTAAATTTTTTTTGACATACTGAGCACCTAATGATTTTCCTTAAATAGGTACTTATATTTTCGTTCATCGTTTTGTTTTTATATTAAAATATTTCTCAGTTTTTAGTGCGATTTTAAGATTAAAGCGTGCTTTTTAGTTTTTTTAAGCTATTATTTATTATTAAAATAAAAAAATAAAAAATAAACAATAAAAAAATAAAAAAAAAAATCAGTCGCCTGGCTTGATTCGAACCTACCTCCCCTAGCTTCCAGACCAGACACACTACCTCTACGCCACCACACCACTTGCGTTGGGTATGTCAAACGCTGCACTTAAACTGAACTAACAAAACGGGTGGTTGATTTCATTGTAATATGTACGTATGTATTTGCAAATATCAAACTTGTTACTTGCTGCTTTCAATAGGTGAGTGAGTTGTACTTGTTAGTTCAATTTAAGTGCAGCATTTGACATACTCAACGCAAGTGGTGTGGTGGCGCAGAGGTTTTGCATCTGGTCTGGAAGCGAGGGGTTGTGAGTTCGAGCCGCGCGCGGATATCAAGGTTGATTTTTTTAAAAATTAAAAATCAACTAAAATGGCTGCTATTTCCGGGGGCAACTTCCGTTGCACCAAATTTCAAATTTCACTCTCCATAAAAACTCTGTATCGCCGCATAAGAAGTTAACTTCAAAAATTTTTTTAATTATGACATTGCTCGATCGCAAGAAATTTTTGGGTATCATTGATTTAGGGCCGTTTACTCAACCTCTGATTAACGCTAACCGGAGGACAAAGGTCCGGTTAAGCTATGGGCTGCATTATCGACCACATGTTAAATACATGGTTGGATGGAGTCGATAATGATGTTTAACCGAACTTTAACCGTGGTTAGCGTTAATCAGACGTTGAGTAAACGGCCCTTAGAAAAACAATATATAAGTAAAAAAAATTATGGATTATCAAACATCAAACCCCTTTTGTTACCATCAACATCAACCTTAGATACAAAATCTCTAGTTTCAGAAGGCGTTAAAGGCGATCGTGATTTATTTCGAAAAAATTATAATTATTATACGAGTATTTTTAAAATGTTTATGTTCTAAAACAGACGTGGCCAGGATATAAGTGTAAGTGAGCCACACGACAACAACATCAATAAAAATTACAACAACCTTCTTCTCGGAATTATAAAAATATTATGTATTTTGCCAAATAACGGTTTATTACAACAACATGTACTTATGTATGTACATTAGAGTGCGTTTAAAATTCAAATTAACGATATTTTACTGTATCGCCCCCTCAATCTGTATTAACATGGTCAAAGATATCACACATAAATTTAGGTACCGATTGGTGGCGATTAAGGCGTGGCGCATTGAGTTAAAAATTCGGAAAACTATATGAAGGGTAAAAAAACAAAATATTTTATTTAATTATATTATACCCAAAATTAATACTTCTATACCCAAGGATAACAAATATAAATTTTGGTTCCGATTGATAACGGTTTAGTGGTGTTTTAAGGGCGTCAATGTTCAGATGGCCATAGAAGACTTACATTTTTAGTGTCGCATCCCAATAAACACAACGGATTCGCCTCGAATTCGCATCGGATTCGCTTTCTCTGATTATATTATCGCGGCAATAGTTCGCGGCGATAGATCGGCGAATCCGAATTCGTAGGCATGTCACCTATCACTAGCGATTCGAGAATTTGTTCATTATAGGATCGCTGGCGATTCGAATTTTTTATCATTAGCGATTCCAGAATTTTTAATTTCTCTGATCGTTGGCGATTCGAAAATTTTTTCATTAGCGATTCGAGATTTTTTTATAAATGGCGTTTCGAAAAATTAAAAGTTCAGAGTTTGGTTTACTGGAAATGGGTTAAATCCGTATAAAATAATACAAAGCACTTAAAATATTTTTATAAAGAAAGTTTAACTTTCATGAAATAACAAAAGCTTTTCAAATAAATTTAAGCAATAAATAAAGTCCACTTATCTAAACAATTTTGAATTGGGTTTTCTACATACTCGTATCTATTTGATTATAAAACGATTTGATCTACTTTCGGGAACTCGCCACGATGGCATCTGCGGAATTGTGATATTCGAGTTCAGGTATAAATGTAAAATTTCAGAACTATAATGATTTTTTAGTGCAAAACAATTAAAAAAAATAGAAAAAAATGATATCGCGAAAATTAATTTTCTCGAACTTGCCGCGAACTCGAGGCGAGTCCGAGAAATTACATTCGCGAAAATCTGCTTTCGCGAACTCGCCTCGAATTCGCCGCAATATCATCCTCGCGTCTATGTTTATTGGGATATGGTAATCTGAACTTTGACCCCCTTGAAACACCAGTAAACCGTCATAAATCGGGACCAAAATTTATATTTGTTATCATTGGGTACAGAAGTATTAATTTTGGGTATTAGATAATTAAAAAAAAAATATTTTGATTTTTTGACCCTTCATAGAGTTTTCTGATATTTGACTTCAATGCGCCACGCCTTAACCGCCACCAATTGGGACCAAAATTTATGTGTGATATCTTTGACCATAGTACTACAGATTGAGGCGATACAGTCTTTTTGTGAACTTTTAAATTTTTCATACAAATTAAACGCACCCTAATGTACATACATACGTAAAAAAAAGCATACATACTCCAATGAGCACTTAAACCAAGGGCGCTCAACGCTCTCGTATTGAATGGGGAAACTCCAATACATCTACAAAAAATTATTAGTGCACTCAGAAAAAATTTGTGTTAGATTTAAAAAAAAGTTACAAACTACAAGTAAATTCTTATTGCACGAAATTTTACATACAACATACATACTTATGTACAATATTTACAACATAATATTTTATTTATATAAATGTATCTATATATTAAATTAAGATATGAACTCGTATATATAAAAAAAAATGTATCTACATATTACATAATAATAAGTGATAAGTTTATTCAAGGTTGTTTAATAAATTGTCAATATTTATTGTCGAATCAGAGGTGGATAATTGCAGAATTGCTTCCAAATGCTTTTGTGTTCAAATGTTTCTTTGGTTTGTTTTGATTAACTTAAGGCTAGAAAAGGCTTTTTCGCAAATATACATATGTGCTTCCGAACATGGATAAGTATTTCAAAATTTCATTTCTTATGAGTGGATACTTGTCATATTTTATTTCTGTCATACATATATGTAACTTATCTTAATTATTAATTTATATACGTACCTATAATTAATTAGAATAGACTGCGACTCGCAATAATATAACAGCAAAAAAAGCTCTAATTCCTATTATTCTTATTAAAATCTTCTTTTATTTTTCTTCAAATAATTTGAACTACAATTTTGCCACACATTTTTCAATATTAACTAGAAATTTTGTTCAGTTTTTTCGTTTGCCTACAAACCGCACTATAAATCAAAAAACTGCACAACTCAAAATTTTTTGAATCCATGAATAAAGGGTATAGGGACGGCTAAATATTAGTCTCCTCCCAGCAACAGCCTTTTTCCTTACCCAAGGTTTTACTTCAAAGCTTCGTTTGTAAAGAAAAAGGTTTTCTTGCATTTCTTCCATTTCTTTTTTATTTATTTGGGTTTTGAGTTATGTCGCTTTTCAATTCAAGAATTCAATTTTTTCAAAAAAATTTTATTTTCAATTTGTTAGTGTAATTTTCAATTTCATATGGGAAGGGCGACGCTAACGTAGCTTCATATGGGAAGGGCGAAGCTGACGTAGCTTCGCCCTTCCCATAAGAAACTCAATCACATTCATTTGAAATTTTTTATACCTGTGGGCAGGGGAAGAAAATTTTATTTTTATATTCATTGGGCGAATTTGTATCTGTGCCTATGTCTGGGGGGAAAAACAAAAACAAATGTGATTCAAGGGCATAGGCATGAGCATCTATGACTTAAACTTTCTATTCTTACCCAATAAACACAACGGATTCGCCTCGAATTCGCGTCGGATTCGCTTTCTCTGATTATATTATCGCGGCAATAGTTCGCGGCGATAGATCGGCGAATCCGAATTCGTAGGCATGTCACCTATCACTAGCGATTCGAGAATTTGTTCATTATCGGATCGCTGGCGATTCGAATTTTTTATCATTAGCGATTCCAGAATTTTTAATTTCTCTGATCGTTGGCGATTCGAAAATTTTTTCATTAGCGATTCGAGATTTTTTTATAAATGGCGTTTCGAAAAATTAAAAGTTCAGAGTTTGGTTTACTGGAAATGGGTTAAATCCGTATAAAATAATACAAAGCACTTAAAATATTTTTATAAAGAAAGTTTAACTTTCATGAAATAACAAAAGCTTTTCAAATAAATTTAAGCAATAAATAAAGTCCACTTATTTAAACAATTTTGAATTGGGTTTTCTACATACTCGTATCTATTTGATTATAAATAGGCTGACCATAAATATGAATCGAAAATGAGGGACAAAATTTCAAATGATATAAGTACGAACATATGTATGTATATTTATGAAATTTGAAATCGTAAAAAATATTTATTCATCAAATAATAGGCTTACAAACATATGTAATTCACATACTCTTCAGACTTTTTGTTTTAACAAAAATAAGCAAATTTGTAAGTTTAATTATAGGTATCTACAATAAAGCAAGCATAATGCTACGATAAAAAAGAATTTGGTAACTTAGTTTAATGTCCACAAATCAATTTTAATCCGATTAACCAATTTCTTTCAAATTAATTTGCCACACAGCAGCCACAAAAATTACATTCCAACAAACATATAGTCAATGAGGATGGTAGTTATTATCGATAACTACTTAAATTCTGATGAGAAAAAGGGCTGCTACCTCAACCTTTTTAATATAAAACAGATTTCAAACAAAAAGGGGAATATTCATAGCCAAAATAAAATATTCATTTTAACTAACTTAAAATCAGATTTTATCAAGACTATGAATATGCCTCAAAATAAATAAATGAGGGACAAATGAGGGACACTAGGAAAAAAACAGAACATTTTGAGGTTTTCCGAAAAAACAAAAATACGAGGGACGGACGTCTGAAAAACAGAACGGTCCCTCAAAAAACAGAACGGATGGTCAGCCTAATTATAAACCGATTTGATCTACTTTCGGGAACTCGCCACGATGGCATCTGCGGAATTGTGATATTCGAGTTCAGGTATAAATGTAAAATTTCAGAACTATAATGATTTTTTAGTGCAAAACAATTAAAAAAAAATAGAAAAAAATGATATCGCGAAAATTAATTTTCTCGAACTTGCCGCGAACTCGAGGCGAGTCCGAGAAATTACATTCGCGAAAATCTGCTTTCGCGAATTCGCCTCGAATTCGCCGCGATATCATCCTCGCGTCTGTGTGATGTCATTTTGAAAAGAACAAATGTATGTATGTATGTACAAGTAGATATGCTGCAGCTAGGCAATCAAATATTTTGCTAAACAACATAAACGACCCTGCAAAAAATGCGATTAATCCGGGACGTGTCCGGGATCAATCGCAAGAGAGCATGCGACTAATTCAATTTTACATCCATTTATGTGGAGTGAATTGATCGCATTTGTTCGAGCTTGATGAAGAGACTAATTGTTCAACTTGTATATCCGAACGGGTACCAATGTAGACTAATCACTAACATACCGAACGGGTACAAATGTAGATTTTTCCAAGTTGTTAGCCAAGGCAATTTTTAATAACAATCTTTAAAAAATTGTAAATGTTGAAAATGTTGAAATGTTGTTAAAAAATCTCAATAAATAAATAAAACAAATTGTAAGTTTTGAGTATGCATTATATGAGCGTAATGTAAAGGATTTTTTTATAAGATATTTTAGGCAACATTTTGTTAAAATTATTATTTATCATTGTTATCAAAAGAAAGGGTGTTCAATTCGTCTTACCGGTTGTTCTATAATTTTTTAAATACATTGCATATTTTTGTAAAATTTCATCATTTAAGGAATCTAGATATGTACCCGATCGAAATGAAAGCGATTAATCTACATTTATCCCCGTTCGGGAACAATTGGTCTACAATTAGTCTTCATTTATACCCGTACGGGAACAATCGGGGACTAATTGTGGTCCGATTGTTCTCGAAAGAGATCAATCCGGGACAAATCTCTTTCGGTATTAATCAAACATTTTTTTAGCAGGGGAGGAAGCAGATATAATTGTACAACATACATACCCTCACGGAAAAAAAAGTTAGTTGCAAAAATAAATATATTAAAGTGATTTATATTCAACTAATTTTAAAGTAGCTTAAAACAAATGCAGCGCGGGACAGTTTCTTGTTTATATGTACATATGTATATGTAAACACATGTTTTCATATCTAAGTATGTCAAGATTTTTTTTCCTTTTTTGGTTACCGTTTTTCAGCTTCACTTCCCATTAAACACTGAAAACGAAATTCTCAAACGGATAAAATATTGTTTCATATTTATCATTTGAAAATTAACATAAATTCAATTGTTTCTCAAATCGCTAGCTTAGAGTGGAAATTGTGTAAGTCCTTTTTTTTCAAACTGTGTAGGAGAGACAAAAAATAAAAATAAAAAAATTCGAAATGAAAAAAAAAATTCTGCTGATGTAAATATTTTGGACTAACACAATTTTCTTCGCTTTTTGGACTTACACAATTTGCGTATCACTGAATAACAGCGATTAGAAATTTGAAAAATATCACAGACTTGTTTAGCGTATTGCGTATTTGATTTTTCTAGCGTTCTACATAAAAATACACTCTTTCATGAAAATGGACTTACACAGTTTTGGTTAGGTTAGGTTGAGGTGGCTGTCTCCGCAATTCATGAAAGCGGGGACACACTTAGGCCGAGGTGGTCCATTGTGATACCACACGGGAGCCCTAGCTTCCTTATCCCTATTTACAAACCTTTCCGGAAAAATTAGATTCAAAAGTATGATAAGATTAGATGCCCGTGAAGCTAAACCAGCGCGTTTGTTTCATGAAGCGCAGAAAATCTAGTGTCCTTGCATTTTCCATCTCCGCCAGGCACTCGAAAAAGTGTTTATGGAGGAAGCGGTACCTGGATAGCGACAGTGCGGGGCAGTGGCATAGATAGTGCTCAACACTCTCTATTTCCTCCACGTCCCTACAGCTGCGGCAGAAGTCGTTTTTATATAGGCCCATGCGAGAGGCGTGAGTGCCCATAAGACAATGGCCTGTTAGAAGTCCCACCAGCGGACCTATAGAGAGCCGATTCAGATGCAGCACCGATACAGACCTAGCCTCATCCAGTCTAGGCCAGATTTGCCTAGAAATCACACAAGTTGACTCCTTGGCCCATCTAGCGTTAGCCTGTTCAATGGAGCGAGATCTCAACCAATGCTTGCATGAGTTAAGCGGGGGACCAACCCATGTCGCAGATGTTTGCACTCTAAGCTAGCGAAATATTTTTTATCAACTTGAGAACAATTTGCGAAATTTGAGGAAAATTTGTTTCGCATTTTTACCACTTCTTGAATTTCGACATATGAAATGCAGGATTAAGTTATTTATATTAAACTACAAGTAAAGTAGTTGAAAAAAACTCAAGATTAAGTTATTTATTTTAAACTACTACACCTTTTTCAGTTTATATTCAGAAAGTTACAATTTATATTCAGAAAATTACAATTGACATTCAGAAAGTTACAATTCATATTCAGAATTTCCATTTCATATTCAGAAAGTTGAAATTCATATTCAGAATTTCCATTTAATATTCAGAAAATTATAATTCATATTCAGAAAGTTGCAGTTAACATTCAGAAAATTACAAATGATATTCAGAAAGTTACACTTGATATTCAGAAAGTTACAATTCATGCATCCAACATGTTAGATTTTCCTTGAATGCAAGGTATAAAAAAATACCTAAACAATTGTCTGAATATCAATTTTAATTTTCTGAATATCAATTGTAATTTTCTGAATATCAATTTTAACTTTCTGAATATCAATTTCAATTTTCTGAATATCAATTGAAATTTTCTGAATATCAATTGTAATTTTCTGAATATCAATTGTAACTTTCTGAATATGAAATGAAGCTTCTGAATATGAATTGTAACTTTCTGAATATGAAATGTAAATTTCGGAATATCAATTGCAACTTTCTGAATATGAAATGGAAATTCTGAATATGAACTGTAACTTTCTGAATATTAACTGTAATTTTCTGAATATTAATTGTAATTTTCCGATTATCAATTGTAATTTTCTGAATATCAATTCTAATTTTCTGAATATGAACTGCAACTTTCTGAATATGAAATGGAAATTCTGAATATGAATTGTAATTTTCTGAATATGAAATGGAAATTCTGAATATGAATTTTAATTTTCTGAATATCAATTGCAACTTTCCGAATATAAACTGAAAAAGGTGTAGTAAAGTAGTTGAAAACAAATGCAGGATAGGGCAATTGACTGCTTGCTATGACATCGCCGTGTTAAAAAAGTCAGTTCATTGCAAAGGAAAAAGTCACAGTTTCAATTAGATGCTATTAAAAATAAAGTAGTTTATAAAGTGATTTAAAAGTAATTGAATTTCCTACAGGGTATGTACATATGTATGTATTAGAGCGTCTCGCCTTAAGCTAAGATCACACGATTTGTACATTTGGCTAAAAATTTGCCAAATTCATAGGCAAACCGTGTGAACGGTAAATTTCATTTGACACAAATCACAAAAGCCAAATATTTAGCCTCTTGTGGCAAATCAAAAACAGCCATTATAGCTAAATCATGTGAACACAAATGTGATACAGAAGGTAAATAAAAATGATGAAAATGGACAAATTTTGATTTGCCACTTTGATACAAATGATTGTGGCAAATCAAATCTTTTTTGACGACTATAAAATAAATTATGTTTAAAATAAAAAATATATGGAAATACGTTTTAAATTGGCCTCTTACAAGCTTCTGCTTTGGCCGTAAGGGGAAAGAAGGAGTCCGGAAGAAACATTATACGGCGCACTGGCTTCTCTTTATAAAATGGAATACACAGATACCCTGCCAGTTGAGACGCATAATTTTTTTATTTCAGTAATTTGAATTCCAATTTCGAAAAAAATTAATTTTTGAAATAAATATTATTTTCATTTAGTTTGAAGTTTAATGTCAATGAAATTGTTTTTAATGGAGTACTTAGCTCTGTTCGTGGCCGCTGTAGTGCAGTGGGTAGAGTGCTCGCCTGCTATACCAGAGGTCTCGGGTTCAAACCCCAGTGCGAACAAACACCAAAAAAAATTTTTCTAATTAATTAAAACTCAATTGTTGGGGTTTTAGAAACAGCGGTCACCTCTCGGCATACCCTCCGAGTGTATTTCTGCCATGAAAAAGCTTCTCAAAAAAATGCATTCGCCGTTCGGAACCGGCATAAAACTGTAGGTCCACCCAATTAGTAGGACAAACAAAAGGAGCACACCTCGAATTGGGAGAGAAGCCCGGCCATAAAACTCGTCAGAGTTATATTAGCGCCATTGTATTATTATATTATTATTTAGCTCTGTTCAATAACAAATAATTGTTACGAATTTTTCGTAAAAAATGACAGCTCTCCATATGAAAATGACAGTTTTTATGAAAAATAAGTTAAAAATTTTTAGTAATTGAACACAGGTTTTGTCTCTTTTCAAGAATTGTTTTTGTATTTTGACTTTCGGCGGGTTTTCCAAACCAAATATACCAGAGAAAAAACGGTGCCGTGATTTAATCCCAAGTGGCATAACCCCAATTTTAAAATTTGGGATTATGTCACTCACCATGGTGTGACATAATCCCAATTTTTTTACTTGGGATTATGTCACCTATGTGGGAGTGACATAATCCCAAATGAAAGGGAGCCAGAATACCAAATCACTCGAGTAGGTACTAGTGCGAAGAAAAATCGCGATTTTTGCTTCCAAATTTTTATTTTTTATAGACATATGTACATATTTATATATATTTTCATCTTTTTATATACATATGTATATACCTATCGATCTAAAATAAAAAAAAGCGCCGCAGGCGAAAATTTGGAATCAAAAATCGCGCGATTTTTTCTTCCAAATTTTCACCTTTTTATAGACGTATGTATATACCTATCGATCTATTAAAAAAAAAGCGCCGCAGGCGAAAATTTGGAATCAAAAATCGCGCGATTTTTTCTTCCAAATTTTCATCTTTTTATAGACGTATATATATACCGATCGATCTATTTAAAAAAAAGCGCCGCAGGCGAAAATTTGGATTCAAAAATCGCGCGATTTTTTCTTCCAAATTTTCATCTTTTTACAGACATATGTATATACCTATCGATCTATTAGAAAAAAAGCGCCGCATGTCTTTTTATAGACATATGTATACACCTATCGATCTATTAATCGCGCGATTTTTTCTTCCAAATTTTCATCTTTTTATAGGCATATATACAGTGTACACAAATATTTATATACCTATCGTTTTATTGAAAAAATTTGTATATATGTAAATATATTTAATTTTAATGTAATTTTTAGTTGTAAAGTAATTTTTTGAGAACATGTGTATTTAAGTACATACATATTTCATCTTATACATATACTCAATGTATTATTGTATAACAACATTAACTTTATTGTCAGCTTTAATTTTTTTGCTTAATGTAATAAAATCTTAGAAAAAATCTGAAATGTTTTTTTTGAGCTTGAAAATGACATTATCCCAATTGGGATTATGGCACTACGCCTAGGGTGACATAAGCCCAAGTAAAAAAGTTGGGATTATGTCACCCTAGGGGGAGTGACATAATCCCAAATAAAAAATTTGGGATTATGCCCCTTGGGATTATGTCAGGGTACCAGAAAAAACGTAGTGTCATATAGGCCGAAGAAGCATTTTTTAACGTTTAGCTAGAAAAAATTAGGAATAATTTTTTATTCCTTATTGAGATGATTTTGTATAATGAATACATTTTTGACGTTATTCAATTATTCTTGCTAGTCACACAAGTATACTTTTTCAAAAAGTGATTTTTCGAATACTTTCCCAAATTACGAAAGAATATTTGCCCGAATTTGAACCGAATGTTTTCCCGAAACTGAACCGAATAATTTTCCAAATACTTTCCGGATCCTAAACCGAACCCCAATACTTTCCCAAACCAGGAAAGAATATTTGCCCGAATCTGAACCGAATGTTTTCCCAAATGCTTTCCCGAATCTGAACCGAATATTTTTCCAAATACCGGATCCGAAACCGAACCCGAATACTTAACCTCTTATTTTTCTAATAATTTCCCGAATCCGAACCGAATATAAATAAACATGAACCCCTGGTAATAACTCAGTCAGTTTCCGAGCGAATTTAACAAAACTTTGCACGTGACTATATCCTACTATTACCCTAACCATTACTAAAAATAATCGAAATTGATATATGATTTTGATCCTTCATTTGTTTCTAACTCCGAAAATAGTCACTCCGAGCAAAAAAGTAACATAATCACTTTCATTCAAAATGAGTACATAAACAATTTCTTCATATACGATTTCGACGTATCTGTAACATTTCATTCACTTTTGTGCAACCAAAGTCGAAATTTCACAATGACCATTTTTTTTGTAGCTCGTTAGCACACGCATTCTATTGAATGAATTAAATTAACTTTATATCATCTTACAGAGAATTAAAAGAAGTATTATCCAGTTTTGAAATCGTGAAAATACATGTACTTATAATGATTTAATACCTATTTGATTAATTTTTGTTTGTTAATTTTTCATAAAATTTTCTTCCAAATAATGCCCAAAAGTATGCTTCTATATTTTTCATACGACTGTTTTATCATGATTGGTTAAATCGTGTGAACGAATGTGAACAAATTTGCCACTTTACTTCTATGTACAAATGTGTGGCAAATCAAAAGCTAATAAATCGGGCAAATCGTGTGAACGCAAAGCAAATCATTTGCACATCGATATCAAAATGGGCAAATGTGGACAAATTTAAATTTGTAATTTTTTGTACAAATGCGTAAATCGTGTGATCTCGGCTTTACAGGCAAAAAAAAAAGTCGGCCGTACCTCCCCTCATATGAAGTGTTTTTGAAAAACATAAAAAAAAATCTTTTTTTCTGGCAACGCTAGATGTCGCCCAATTGCACCTTTCTTCATATCTTCGGCATTTATTGTCGGATTTTAAAGTGTGATACACCAATTTTTTTGTTTCAAGGAGTGGGTTTTTCCCAAAAAAAAAGCTCATTGATCTCAGGCGCTTTGTTGTGGTACCTACCCACCATATCTTAGTTTCTACCACCCTAATGTAACAACCTAATGCCAGTTAATTGAAGACTGTAAACAATCATAAATCTTTTCCGAGAAAAGTATTTCGATTCAATCAGTAGAACTCGAAATAAAACAAATTTTGTTTCTAGTTGAAAGCCATACATTAGATGCCTTATTATACCTATCATGAGAATGAAATGGTATTATAACTTTGTGCCGAAATACAAATCTGGAAAGTACCAGAAGGAGGCGTGACAAACCCACCAAAATATATACCGATATGATCAGAATCATGAGCTGAGTAGATTAAGCCATGTCAGTTTTTGAGATATCTGCTTGAAATTTGGAATGTGAGTGTATTTTTAGGAGAACCTGATCATTTGTCCGAATCGGCCGAATCGGACCACTATAACATATAGCTGACATACAACCGATTGTTCAGATATGGACATTTTGGGGTATAACTTCTCCATTTAAACAGCTAAGGGCATGCAACTTTTCAGGGTTTGTACTCATATAGACCAAAAAGATGTTAGTGTGAGTTGTCAAGTTCAAAATGTGTTTGAATTAAACAAAATCAGGCCTATTCATGAAAGGTATGAAGTCCTCGGTACGGTCGAAGACAGTCGCGCTCTTACTTGTTTTCTTTATACATTGTTCTTTATGAAGACCGTTTTTTATACTCAGCTGTACTAGTACACAGAGTATTATAGTTTTAATCACATAACGGTGGATTGTAACAGAGTGAAATAATCGAGATAGATATAGACTTATATATATCAAAATGATCAGGGTGAAAAGAGAAATCGATTGAGCCATGTCCGTCCGTCCGTCCGTCTGTCCGTCCGTCTGTAAACACTCTAACTCGCGCAAAAATTGAGATATTTTGATGAAATTTGAAATGCAAGTTGGTATCGAGACCGGGACGGTTGGTATTGAAAATGGGCGAAATCGGACCATGACCACGCCCACTTTTCCTATATAGAAAAAATCGGAAATTTGGTATCTCAGTCACTAATATACCTGGAGCGATGAAATTTTACCCACGTGTTGAGCTCCGGCCCCTAGGAAGAAATTCGATGACATTTTGGGTCAAACCTTGCAAGTTTTATATGTCATAACTCAGAAACCATTGAAGATATATCGACAAAATTTGGTACGCGTGATTTACTTACTTAGGCAAACGTTTGGACGGAAAATAGTTAAAATCGGTTGACGGCCACGCCCACTTTTATATATGTGTATTATAAAGTGGCCTAACAAAAACATTTTAAGCCATATCTCTGTCAAATATAAAGATCTATCATTGTAATTTTATGGCAGGAGTCCAACTGCGGATATAAAACGAAAAACACAAAAATTTTGGAAAATGGGCGTGGCACCGCGTCTTTTTAGAAGCAGGAATATACGAGATTTCTTAGCCTATAACTCGACAAATAATTTATATATAATGACGAAACTTCGTGTGTACACTTTTATTACTTGTGGCAATACATGTTGAAAATTTTAGCGAAATCGGCTGACGACCACGCCCACTTTTATATATGGGTATTATAAAGTGACCTAATAAAAACATTTTAAGCGATATCTTTGTCAAATGTAAAGATAATTCATTTAAATTTTGTGGTATGATTTCTACAATAGACCGGAAACAACAAATAGAAAAATTTTGGCAAATGGGCGTGGCACCGCCTCTTTTTACGCAAAGGGATATACGAGATTTCTTAGCCTATAACTCGACAAATAATTGAGATATTATGACGAAACTTGGTTTATACACTTTTATAACATGTGTTAATAGCCACGCAAAAATTTATTGAAATCGGTTTATGACGTCTACTTTTTAACAAAGATATTTCTGGAACACCCTTTGGGAATTTTTAACGTGACATCTTTGTAATTAGAAGTCAAAAAGGAATGAAATATTTATATGCTTAGTTGGATGACTGATAAAAATTTTGAAAATGGGCGTGGCTACGCCCACTTTATGCAGCACTCGCTTTATATAAAGTACCTACACCGTGTTTCCATCAAACGCAAACAAACAATGAAAGCATACAGCTGAGTATCTAATGTTCGATTCCACTCGAACTTAGGCTTCCTTACTTGTTTATAAATTAACTTGACTATTGTATATATGTTCGGTCAATTAGTGCGAATATTATTTATGGAGTAATGCTAAGCTTTTTGACCATCGTTTTTTTGATGCAAATCTATCTATATATATAAAAATTTCATGTAACATTCTTTGTGCGGGATAAACTTTTAAACTACTGAACCAATTTTGATAATATTTAGTAGTAACATGTAATTGTGCTCCGATTGAGTAGTCAATAGTTTTTATTTAAATTTTTGGTCAAACAGGGTAAATTTATGTAAAAATGTGTAAAAAACCAACCAAAATTAGCTTTATACGGCCATAAATCAAAACCGGATCAACCGATTTAAATATTTCTACTTGGAAATGAAACTTTGAACCTTTTACTAAAGTTCTGCATTCAAAAAATTTATAAATTCTCTTTTTAAATAACAAAAATATTATAAAGAATAGTATCAATTTTTGAAAAAAGAGTCATGCGCATGGTTGGTCGTTACAAGCAATCGGTAGAGCAGAAGACAAAACAACGAGAACAATACATACCTACGTACATATGTACATATATGTATACATAAGCAAAGATACATACATACATATGTATGTATATACGACCAAAAGTAAAGCAATTCGTTTAAATGATACAAACGGATTCGATTCGTTTTGCGTGCAAATGGTAGGTTCGATTAACATTAATATGTTTTGGTTTTTTGAATTTCACCCTATTTTTCAATTTATTTACAATATCTGGAAAGATAAGTATTTTCCTAATATTATGAACAATCATTGTTCTTTTGCAATGAAAATTGGAAAATTATTTTTAAAGTTTGACCTCAGATATGTATATACCTATTTTTATCTATTTACGTATATCTGTAACCGAATTTTTCATACCCAAAACCTCTGGAGTGCTCTGGCCTTAGATTCATCATTAATATTCTTTGTGCGGGATAAACTTTTAAACTACTCAAACAATTTTAATTATAATAATTTTTTTTACAACAGAAATTAAAATTGAAAAATTATTTTTAAAATTTGACTTTAGATATATACCTATCCTTATATACATATTTTCGTCTAAAACCACTGAAACATTTTAATGAAATTTGGTAGTTATATCTCATTGGGTTCCATTAAGGTTATTAGTATGGAGATAGAGAATACCAAAAACATGTGTACATACATATGAAGAAAAATCCGGCAGGTATCGCTGTTGTATTTTATTTCTATTTACACCAAAGTATCGGTCCAAATTTGAATTTCTCGAGTAAATTTTAGGTTCCTTCCATAACCGAAAACTTAGGAATTGTTACAAAATGTTTGTTAATAATATCTTTGACTAGAATATAATAGTATGTATAATACAATGCCGCTGAAATAGCTCTAACGAGTTGTAAGGACGGGCTTATCTCCCTAATTTGAGGCGCATTCCTTAATTTTTGTTTTTTCCTACTAATTGAGTGGACCTACAGTTTTATGCCGGCTCCGAACGGGGAATGCATTTTTGTGGGAAGCATTTTCATGACAGAAATACCCTATGTAGGTATGCCGTCCACCGCCGAGAGGTGACCGCTATTTCTGATTTCTAATTAATTAAATTTTTTTTTGGTGTTTGTCCGGACTGGGGATAAAACCCGAGACCTCTTTTATGGCAGGCGAGCCTTTCACACACTACACCACAGTGGCCAGTCTTTGACTTGAAATATATTTAAAATCAAAAATAAATTTTATCTCTGTATTTCTGACTCACCAAATTACGCAACCCCCGGTCAAAAAAAGATTTGTTTGTAAATGGAAGTTTTGAGTTATGACTATCTGTTTATACGAATGTAAAAAAAATACTGGGAACCTGTATTTTATTTTATTTTTTTTCGATTCATACGTCTTCCGTGGGCATTTACCTCAGTATAGGTACTTATTAACTTTTTTAAGAAAATATGTATGTATAACAATTCCACAATTCCTATTTGCTGCATGATTAATCAATGTATGCATATTCTCTACAGGCCCATGTATGTATATATTTCATTTTGCTCCGGGGCTACTAGGTTAATTATAGGTATTCATATAAAGGAAAGATATACATAAGTAGGTATGCATCTATGTAAGAAACACCACTTACAGCTCGATTCTGAGCGTTACTTAAATATTATTTTACTGGTAATTTACTTTGCTGAAAAGTTTTACCATCTCCCCAATCGGTATTCTCGAACAAATGGTAACGCTATCAAAGCAATTCTATACTAATGGAATGGAATCGGACTCAAAATGGTAACAAATTGTTAGCATTTATTGAGGTGATAATACAATTTTCCTGCTGCTAGAATACGAGAAAGGTGTTCAAAGGTCAAGTCTTCACTTTAGCGGTAAAGTAAATTATGTTACCCCGCGGAATAAGGCCGTTAGAGGATTTCAAATATGTTATGATATTTTGCCGTAAATAGAAATAGAACACAACAGCAACACCGCAGTAAATGAATCAATTTTATTTCTGATTTCCTTCTTCATCCAAATCCAGCCGACTTTTTATTTGTGATTTCATTTTCAGTCAAATCAAAGAATATCGTGTATTTCATATTTTGAAAATAGAAACCTTTCCAGTAATAAAAAATATATTTTATCAGGATGGCGAAGCAGATCAGAAAATAAAAGTATCTTTTATTTTGAATATCAAATCACTTATAAGATGATGACTGTTGATAATTGAAAGCCAATGCGAAGCTTGGCCGGGTATGCTAGTATATATATAAAAATTAAGCCTATTTCTTTGTCGACGGCTTTCGCCCAAACGCTTAGAGGGATTTTGACCAAATTTACACACCAGCTAATTACCTTGCCCTAGATGGTTTATATGCATATTTTTTTCAAATCCGGAAGTCGGTTCCCTAGATATAGGTCAAAAGGTCAAAACATGGATCCGGCTTTCCCCTGAATATTTTTGGTCGATATTGGTATCAAATGAAAGGTATTAGGCATGGGTAACACTGCGCTGCGCGGCGCAATTGCGCTAACACCGATTTGGGAAATGCGTCAACTCAATATAGCGCCAACTCAATATAGCGCCAACTCAATATAGCGCCAACTCAATATTGCGCCAACTCAATTTTGCAATATAAAACCGACTCAATTTCGTGCGCTAACACCAGCACCAATATAGTGCTAGTGTAAAATGGCACCACCACAAAGCCAATAACAGCACACCGTATATGACACCGTCACAATTATATATGCTTGATAGTGATCTAAGTGACTCTAATTTCCAGCATATTTTCACAAATATACGGAATATGTTCCAAATGATTATGAAAATTAAAATTAATTTTGCGCCAAAAGAAATAAAACGGGGATGGTAAACAGTAAGAAGCGAACAAGTGTTATTTATCGATTATTCCATGGCAATTGCGCTAAAGGTGTTATTGCGCCAGAACAGTGCGCGGCGCCACGGTTGGCGCTGGTGTTATTGTATCAGCGCCAAAAAAATTGCGCCATTACCCATGGCTAAAAGGTATTGAGCAGGGAATTTACATAGAATAGCACTCATTGTGTTTCCTAGGTCGGGTCTCCAGATATGGACCCGGATGACCCTGGAATATTTCTGAGCGATATTGGTATCAAATGAAAGGTACTGATGAGGACTTGAACAAATAACCCATTTAATTGTGATGCCTAGACCGCGTCCCCACATATGGCTCACAACGTGGACCTGGATTACCCTATAATATTTCTGAACGACATTGGTATCAAATAAAACGACTTGATGAGGGCTTCGACATAGAACTATTTTATTTGTGATGTCTAGACCGGGTCTCCAGATATGGGTCAACATTTGGACGCGGATGACCCTCGAATATTTCTGAGCAATATTGGTATCAAATGAAAGGTATTGATGAGGACTTCGACACAGAACTATTATAATTGTGATGCATAGGCCCAGATATGGGTCACAACGTGGGCTTGGATGAAACCGAGAAGTGGGAATCATGGCTTCAATACAGAGATGTTCTAGATGTAATGCTCAACCTGGTTCCATGGATAATGGGCAATAAAAAGGAAGAGGAAAATCGAATGGAATGGGAATTCAAGGGGAAGGAATCGAAAATAGAATGGGAGAGCGAAAGGGAGAGAGAGATTGGGAGTGGAAAAGATTGATGAATGAAAGGTGGAGAGGAAAGGGGGGTAAGGGAAGGGAAAGGGAAAGGATACGGAGATGGAAGAGGGGAAGGGAGTGGAAGTCTAAGAGAGGTCGGGTCTCCAGATGTGTATCAAAACGTGGACCCGGATGACCCCGGAATATTTTTAAGATATATTGGTATTAACTTCTATCGAAACCCGCTGAACGCAGAAGAAAGGGGAGACTTCTGCGTTGGGAAGATCAGGTGGATAGTGATGATGACTCCCTAGGTATTCGCAAATGGCGCCATGCTGCACGAAACAGAAATAGCTCTCGTGCTTTATTAGACTCGTCCAAAATCGTCTAGACGGTCACGTGCCAATTAAAGTACGTAAATGTATAAAATGAAGGGTATTTTACATAGAAAATTTACATAGAAATAAATTCATTATGATTCCTAGGTCGGGTACCAAGATGTGGGTTAGTACGTGAACCCGCATTACACCGGGATATTTCTCAGGTATATTGATATCAAATGAAAGGTTTTGTGCAGGAATTTTATATGGAGCCGTACCCATTATGATTCCCATATATGGGTCAAAACGTGGACCACGGAATATTTCTCAGGGATATTAGTATCAAACGAAAGGTTATAAGCATGGCTCTGCCATAGAAATAAAATTATTATCATTCCTATGTCGGGTCCCAAAATGTGGGTCGAAACGTGGACGGATGACCACGGAATATTTCCCAGCGATATTTGTATCAAATGAAGGGTGTTGAGCTGTAATTTTATATCGGTATGAACCCATTATTCCTTGGTCGGATCCCCTGATGTGGGTCAATACGCGAACCCGGGTGACCCCGGGATGTTGCTGAACAATACTGATATAAAATTACGGTGGGTAGGTACCACAACGGAGCACCTGAGATCAATGAGCTTTTTTTGGGAAAACCCCACTACTTGAGACAAAAAAATTGGTGTATCACACTTTAAAATCCGACAATAAATGCCAAAGTATAGAAGAAAAATGCAATTGGGCGACATCTAGCGTTGCCAGAAAAAAAAATTTTTTTTTTAATGTTTTTCAAAAACACTTCATATGAGGGGAGGTACGGCCGACTTTTTTTTGGTGATACGCTCTAGTATGTATGTATGTATTAGACATATACGCCGCCGATTGACGCCGCCGCCGCCGCGCCGATTACCTTCATAATCGGCCGCCGCCGCCATAATCCGTGAAATCGGCGTATCGGCGCGGCGGCGTGCGCTGGCGCGCCATACCCGTATGGAGCGAGATGTGTACATATTTTCCTAGTTTTGCTAACTGCTAAAGTTCTTCAAAATTAAAAAAAAGGAACCAATCGACGTGTTTCGACCGCAGGAACACGAAGCTGAATGCGGAAATATTTTATTTTTTGCCGGTTAAAAGTTATTAACAAAAACTTTGGCTGTTCCCTACTTTACTAGCCTCAGTCTTAAAGAATTTAAGCTACTGGAAAATTTCAGTTCGTTGGCTTACATAATTTTTTCTCAGATACGGAACTTTTCTGGGATCTCTTCCATTTAGTCCTACTTCTCGAGGTCTATTGCTAATTGTTCTACTCAAAACTGCACCATTTCAACCCTCCTTGATATCATTAGATGCCGAAAATGATCCCAAACATGCCTCCAGAATCGAAAACTCATAGTTTGAACGTAAGAAAGTTGCTGTTTTTGAGTCGCCCTCACAGTTGTCGAACCTCAGCCCTATAGGGAATATTAAAGAAGACGATGGGGGATCAAAAATGGAAAAATAAGCAAGAGTTATGGAAAAAAAATTAAAGAAGCTTGGTACTTAATACCAGTTGCAAATTGCGCTGATTTGGTCAACCCTATGCCACGAAGAAGAAAGGAAGTTATAATAAATAAAGGAGCTTCAACTAAACATTAGTTTAAATCTAGCTGCAGCAATAATATTGTAGTTTATTTGAAAAAACAATCGAATTTAAAGTTTGTCCCTATTATTATTTCCAACTTAAATTATACATTTCATTATTTGTATTCATAAAAATTAAATTATTATACAAAAACTACGCCAGAGTCATTGAAGCATGTCCTCTCCGTGTAAGCATCAATATATGGTAATTATTATTTGGTCTTAAAATGAAATAAATGGAGAATTGCAAAATGTTGTCCCTATTATTTTTTCCAACACTGTATATACATATATTTATTTTAAAGTGCCTTATATATATATATAAATATGTACATATCTAAATATATGTATGCATGTTTATTATAATACAAAATAAGCAAATGAATTTAAATTTACCCTTACATATGGATTTGTGTATATTCTTTAATATTTATTTTCTTTATTTTATGTTTTAGTTTATGTAACAATTGTTTTTTTGCTGTTAATAAAAAAGTTTCAACAATTTAAGGTGGAAATTAGTTTATTTATTCCATTCAGCCAGCGCTATTAAGGTAACTAAATAAAATAAATATTTGAATAAGGATTGTGATTTGTAGATTTGGGGCAGGCGCGCCGGCGCGAAAAAGCAAGCCGGCGTCGCCGCCGCCGCCGAAATGTTTTTGGAATAGCGCCGCCGCCGCCGGAATCACTGTCGGCGTATATGTCTAGTATGTATGAAGGCGTAACTACACAATAAATGTCGGTCGAAGCTGGACCGTTAGGTTTGAGTGCTCGCCGCGACGACGATTTCTGTGAAAAAAAGAAATGTGTGTTATTCTGTCGAAATTGATTTGCTTGTTGTTGGGAGCCACTCGGAGCCGCAGCAATGTTGTTGGGAGACAAACAGAGTCACTGGAGCCATTGGGTGGCCATCTATGTTCTAAAAACACACTAAAAAACAATTACTCAGATTATGGAAAATGGGAATGACTCGACGCTAAAGACATATCGCACCCTAAATCATAAAGTGACCAATTCAAAATTCAAAAATTTTCAGGAGAGCCAAAAAACTTTCTTTTTTATAGGCAATGATATGGGAAAAGGCTACTTATAATAGTTATTTTTCAGCTAAAAAAGACTCTGATCGCAAATGTTTGGCGTAGCTGTGAGTTTTTCACCATTCCGTGTTTTTTTCAGTGCAGTAAGTAATTTATAGAAGAAGGCATTACAGTTATCCTTGAATTTATGATCAAAACTTCATGCCTAGATAAAGATTAATTGAAATTGAAAGAAGTGTTTCAACTTTAATTTAATCTACATATATCTACTGTAAATGAAGGATTATTTAACGAAATTAACAACGATTTAAAATGCTTATTAAATTAAGGATTTAAATTTGCAAAATATTAAGAGAAGTTTATTTTAAAGAAAAACTTTATAAAAGTTCCAATTACTTAGCAATTAGTACATTAACTAACATTGAACTCTACAAAATAAAGCACATTTTGCTTCAAAATGGCAATTTATGTTTGTATATAATATGTAATCAAATATTTATAAGGTATTCAGCATACATTTCCAGTCCTACGAAGTAGGACTCCATAATGACACCTTAAAATTAATAAGTAAGGAAGCCTAAGTTCTAGTAGGACTCCATAATGACCCTTAAAATTAATAAGTAAGGAAGCCTAACTTCTAGTGGAATCGAACATTAGATACTCAGCTGTGTGTATTCATTGTTCATTTGCCTTTGATGGAAACATGATATAATTTATATAAAGCGAGTGCCGCATAAAGGGGGCGTAGCCATAGCCCATTTTCAAAATTTGTATCAATCATACAACTAAGCATATAAATATTATTGTTAGTGCAAAATTTCATTCCTTTATGGCTTCTAGTTACAAAGATGTCACGTTACAAATTCCCAAAGGGTGTTCCAGAAATATCTTTGTTAAAAAGTAGGCGTGGTCATAAACCGATTTCGCTAAGTGTTTGAACATGTATTACCACATGCGGTAAAAGTTTATCCACAAAGTTTCGTCATAATATCTCAATTAATAGTCGAGTTATGGGCTCTGAAGTCTCGTAGATTCCTTTTGTCTAAAAACAGGCGGTCTCACGACCATTTTCCAAAATTTGTATGTGCTTTGTGGGATTCATGCCACAAAATTTCAATGAATTGTCTTCATATTTGACAAAGATATCACTTAAAATGTTTTTATTAGGCCCCTTTATAGTTCCCATATATAAAAGTAAGCTTGGTAGTCAAACCAATTTCGCTAAAATATTAAGCATGTATTACCACAAGTTATAAAAGTGTACACAACAAGTTTCGTCATAATATATCTATTAAGTATTTGTCTAGTTATATGCTCAGAAATCTCGTATATTTCTGCTTCTAAAAAGAGGCGGTGCCACGCCGATTTTCCAAAATTTTTGTATTTTTTGTTTTATGTCTATATCTGGATTTTATGGTAGGAATTTTTCAATGATATATCTTTGTATTTGACAGAGATATCGCCAAAAATGTTTTTGTTTTTGTTTTTTTTTTTTAATACTCATATAAAAGTGGGCGTGGCCGTCAACCGACTTTGGCAATTTTTCGTCCAAACATTTTCCTAAGTAATTAGATCACGCATACCAAATTTCATCGATATATCTGCTACGGTTTCTGAGTTATGACTCATAAAACTTTCACTGTTTGCCCCTAAATAAGTGGGCGTGGCACCGCCCATTTTCCCAAATTTCCCTAAATTTCTTCATAAGGGCCTGAGCTCAATACGTGGCACAGTGCCGCGAAGGTGGACAAAAATACAAAAATCGACTGTCTTGAAACTTAGATGTTTTGATGTCAAGTTACAGCTAAAACTCCAACTAAGAGAAATTCGTAAGTTATTTTGTGATAAAAACAATTTTCAGCCTCACACACCCCCTCAAAGTTCACCTATTTTCTACATACCATTTCATTTCGGCGCTTCGCACATATAAGTGGTCGCAGTTAAAAATTTGTTAAAAATACATTTTTATTCCTAGCAAGATAAACTTTTACAATTTGATATATGTGACCAACCAAAAAATGTATGGTTCATGAATAAAACAAATATACAAATATTTTTTTTTATTAATAAATAAATATATGATTAAACATACCAAAATCCGAAAATTGGTGAACTTTGGAGGCAAAAAAAAACATCATGAAATTACGTGAAATTTTTTTTGTTTATGGTAGTTTGGTTCTACTAACAGAAACAATCGAAATCTCTTCCACCTTTTTCCAATATTTGAAAATTTTCAATTTTGAAAAAGTGACTAAATGCCCTTTTTTGGTATTATTTTGGCTGATCTATATTTATAATACTTTTTGTGAATGCCCTAAGATCTAAATTTTTGGTTCGTTTTTCAAAATTAAAGTGTTGAATTAAAGCTAAAAGTGCCAAAAAAAAATTTTAGAGGTACAGGGTGATTTCAAATGAAACAATTATGAACTAATTAAAATACTTAAATATGCTTCACGGTATGGGAGCCAAAAACAAAGGTATACAAAATTTACATATATATATATACACTCAGAAAAAAAATTATCAACACGATTCATGTAAAATTAACACGATCGATGTTTACACATAGAACAGCAACATTTTTTTCAAATTACCTGATGTTTGAAACATGATTTTGGCTTTCTAAATGTCATCTGAAAATTTGGTAAATTCAACCAAATTTTATTATTTATACAACATGAAGAAATTTTAAAATATACAAGATGATTAAAATATAAAATTTTATTCCTAAATGTCATTTGGAATTTGGTTTATTTAACATGATTATAGTGTCAGATAAACTAAAAAAATGTTAAAAAAAAAAGGACGTCCCAATTCTAGTGTTAATGCAACATGAAACCAAACGTTAAAACAACAAGGACCACATTTAACAATAAAAGTTGGTTGATATAACACGAAACAATTTTGAAACATAAACGTCATTTGGAATTTTGGTTTATTCAACACGATGATAGTGTAAATATAATCTAAAAAAGTATACATACACAATTTTTTTGCTGTTCGTGCAAAACGTAAATTATTATCATTGTTCTTAGCAAAAAGAAAATTTTGTGGAACCGATATCCGGACAGTATTCCAAGGTGAAATTGTGTCTCATCTTAACTGAAAAACTAAACGATCCACAACTATTTTTGGAATTTGAAAGTATACCTAAGCGTCGCGACAACTCACGCTTTATTGGAGGAGAATGCAAATAAATATTCCATCCAAACTTTTTGCCATACGACGACAATCGTGTTTGTGTAACACCAACGATGGAGAATCGAACGGGCTATGTGAATGCATCGCGCATATCGGCCACAGTCGGCACTAAGCAACGTTGCTATATAATCGCTCAATCACCGCAAGAAGAACTGACCACACGTATTTTCTGGCAATGTGTCTGGGAAGCGGATGTCTATTTAATTAAGCGATATTGATCTGATGATTATATATTTTGTTTTACATGTTTTTTTATATTTATGCATAAAAATAAATTGTAAAATCAACAAGACTTTGTATTTAATTTAACAGTAAATTTATGGTAAAATCAAAAAGATGTTATTGTTAATTCAACACGACCATTTCGTGTTAATTTAACTAGCTTAACTTGTAACATTAACTAGTTAAAAATGTAAATTCAACAGGAAAACTCAATAATTTTTAGTGTTAATTCTACAGTTATCATCCTGTTAAACTAACACTTGACAGTAGTGTTAAATTTACACGTTTACAGGATGGCATACATTAAGAATCGTGTTGAAAAAAATTAACCACAAAATTTTTTGATTTTTGGTTGATTTCACACGATTTTTTTCTGGGTGTATATGGAGAGCAATGACACCAGCTTACAAATAATATATTAACCAATTCGGGTAAGCAAATAAATGCAATCACACCTTACAGCGCCCGAACAAAAAGAAAATAAAAATAAATAACATACCTATTACTATTTATCTGCATAAAGAATAATATTTTGCTTAAGCACCAAACAAAAACAGCTTGCGAAAATGATAGTACAAATGTATACACATCAGGGAGGACAAATTTTTTATATATATATATATATTTTTTTGTTTTTGATTGTCCTTTTATAATTTTGTTCACCTAACTAATCACATTACCTGTGCAAAATTTCAACGTTTTACTATTAGTGGAAAATGTTGCTTAACGCGAGTTTAAAATTTCATGAGTAAATTTTATTTGACATATCTGTGGCAATTTGCAATAATCGAAAGTCGAAAAATATGATTTCGAGATAAATTGATTTTTATATTCGAAAGCGTTTCTTAGCAAATCATAAAAGTCGATTAAAAACTATGGACGCAAATCAGTGAGCCATTCACAATGTTGCGATCAAATTTTGTAAATAAAACAAAAAGTCATGTAGAAATTTGATTAAGTATATACATCGACTTTGGCTGTTATAGCAAGTTTAATATACCTCTATTGTAAGTTAAGCCTAAATATTTTTATTTATATCTTTTGATTGAATTAAATTATAAGAGTTTTAAAAGGAGAATAACGTGGTATATATAACTCGAATCTTCCTAAGTCGACTTAAGCGGTTATTGCTTGTGACCACGGATATTTTTCTACCCATTTACACAAAAACAAAAATATTTAAAATATAAAACATCGATGAGTTATGTTTTTATTAACATATAACAGCGATTATTACTTACTTAGTTAACAGCGATTATGCTTTATTTTAAAGAATTGTTTTTTCTAAAGGTTAACATGTAAGGAAAAACCTACTTAATTTTCAAATTACCGTAATGTATTCACTTAGGGAGTAGAGATTCGACAAATTTTAAGTATTAACTCTATTTTTCTGAACACTTAGCAACAATGATATGCCATATTTCATTTTTAAATAATGATGTGCAAAAACTCGGTATTTTTTTAATGGGTACCCGTTACGAAAAAACCGATTATTTTTTTAAAATTAGAGTAATATAGACACTTTATATGTAAAGTTTCAATAAATTCTGACAACTCCTTCATGTTTTCGCAAACACCACAATCAGCAATGATTATGCCTTATTTGTCTTTCATATAGTAATGTAAAAAAATCGTTTTTTTAATGGGTACCCGGTACCGAAAACTCAATTTCATTTTTATACTCAGCTGTACTAGTACACAGAGTATTATAGTTTTAATCACATAACGGTGGATTGTAACAGAATGAAATAATCGAGATAGATATAGACTTATATATATCAAAATGATCAGGGTGAAAAGAGAAATCGATTGAGCCATGTCCGTCCGTCCGTCCGTCTGTCCGTCCGTCTGTAAACACTCTAACTCGTGCAAAAATTGAGATATTTCGATGAAATTTGAAATACAAGTTGGTATCGAGACTGGGACGGTTGGTATTGAAAATGGGCGAAATCGGACCATGACCACGCCCACTTTTCCTATGGTGCCGTGATTTAATCCCAAGTGGCACAATCCCAAATTTTTAATTTGGGATTATGTCACTCCCCCTAGGGTGACATAAGCCCAACTTTTTTAGTTGGGATTATGTCACCTATGTGGGAGTGACATAATCCCAAATAAAAGGGAGCCAGAACACCAAATCACTCGAGTAGGTACTAGTGCGAAGCAAAATCGCGATTTTTGCTTCCAAATTTTTATTTTTTATATACATATGTACATACTATGTATATACTAGGGATTCCAATTTTTCCGATTTTTACGATCCCGGGATTTTCGACATTTGTTTTTATAATCCCGGAATCCCGGGATTTATCCCGGGATTTGGACTTTAATTACACAGGCCGACAAAATTTCCAAAAAATTTTCTAACTCAAATAAAATTCTACTTTTCTAAAGGATTTCGGTGCGCTGATTCCGAATCTGAAGTCGGATTTTCGGTAATACGTGTAGGTTTTTGAGATTATGAGGTGGGTTTTGTCGAAGGCTGGGGTAATGCTCAGCCTGTCCAAGGTCGAGTAGAAGTCCCACAAACTCCCACTGAATAAAGAACACAGTATCTATGTGTTAAAATCGAACACACACACACGCCGCTTGCGATATGGATGGGCTAACAGCTTTCCGTCACGAGAGAGAGAGAGAGAGTAGCTAGCAGCGGTCGGATGAATCGGGAGAGTAGCTAGCAGCGGGCGAATGAATCAGGAGAGTAGCTAGCAGCGGGCGAATGAATCGGGAGAGTAGCCAGCAGCGGGCGAATGAATCGGGAGAGTAGCCAGCAGCGGACGAATGAATCGGCAGAGTAAGAGAGAGCAGCCAGCAGCGGTCGTACGACGGAGAGGTGCAGTCGGCGTCCTGAAGTGTCGGTAGTATACGGTCGGTATTGTTACCTCTCTTCCTTAGCAGCTCGGTTGGATTCGCAAGCCTGTGGAAACTGCGGAAACTCGGATTAGTTATCTGACTCCTCCGCTGGACACCACCGCTCTCCCTGGTTGCCTAACCTGAAGGCATCAGGAGAGCGGAGTTGTGCCAGCTGAGACTCCGTGGATCGACCCGTGAGCAGGGGGAAAGCGCAACTTACTGTCTCCCAATGCTCACGCTTCGTTTCACGGACGAAGCCTTGGCCGGGCGGGGGAGCGTCAGAAGAGCAGCGGCCCGCCCTCACTCAACTGGTACGCCCGCGAGATGATCCCGCATGCGTCTCAGCTAAGCGAAGGATGACCGATACCAATGACGGTATCGCCTCGCCTTAGCCAATCCAAAAAGGGCTGGCTCCTCTGCATCCATGATTTGTGGTCATGGAAGCGGCGCGGCCCAACGCCAAGCCTGGGCTAAATGGTGGAGGGGTTGAAGTGTCAGAAGAGCAGCGGCCCGCCCTCACTCAACTGGTACGCCCGCGAGATGATCCCGCATGCGTCTCAGCTAAGCGAAGGATGACCGACACTACTGGAGGCCGTCAGGCTAGCTAGCCAGAACCAATGTCTTTGCAGACATGTGTTCCCGCCGGCTTACCTGCGGAGACTGACTTGAGTTTGCCAATTACGGCGCTTTTATATGTCCGCTGCGTTAGGCTGTCTGAGAATTGAAGTGTTTCTTGCATGCGTAACAATTGTAGTGCGAACAAACAAGTGAAACACCGCTGGTGGTTGATGCTAACCAGCATAGTTGTTGGTATGTATGTATGTCTATTATTAGCACGAGTGTTATTGCTGTTGTTTGTGTTTGCTTGCGAATGTTATTGCTGTTGTACTGGCATTCAGGTATAGTTAGTGGTAGTGTATAGCGGGGGGAGTAATATTATTGTAATGTAACATTACAAGATATTCATGTCCAAAGAGACGAAAAATTCCAGGGACCCATAATAATCATTATTCGTTATATTTTCAGTGAAAAAAATTAAATACTTGCAAACATCGTAGAAGAGTATTGAGTTTGTGTGTGTGCATGTCTGAAAGAGCACTATCCGAATCCACTATGATCGAAAAATTTTAAGCGATATCCATAAAAATCAAAAATAATCATTATTTTTTTAGTTTTATTTTTTTGATCAAAAATAAAACTTATTCCTTGAGTGATATATTTATCGCTCAGAAATAATCATTATTTTTTTAGTTTTATTTTTTGGATCGAAAATAACACTCATTCCTTGAGTGATATTTTTATCGCTGAGAAATAAAAATTATTCTTTGAGTTTTATTTTTTTGCTTAGGTCGAAAAACTTAAATTTTCTCTGAAGTGCTCTAGAACATAATTACAAAAATATTCCCATCGATATAACTTCGTGACTGAGTGATATTTTTGATCGAAAAAAATAAAACTCACACAATAATGACTATTTCTGAACGATAAATATATTACTCAAGGAATAAGTGTTATTTCCGATCAAAAAAATAAAACTCACACAATAATGATTATTTCTGAAAGATTAAATATCGCTCAAGGAATAAGTGTTATTTCTGATAAAAAAATAATACTCAAAAAATAATGATTATTTTTGATTAAATATAAAAAAACTCAACATTGAATGATTAAATGGCGATTTTTATAATAAAACTCGTACTGATTACGGTCCCTGCTATATTAACTCCTCAATATTTTTAAAATTACTCACTTTCATTAAAAACTGATTACATCTATTGAAAGAACGATCATTTCTCTTGAAAACAGCGCTTTGCTGTTTCAGGTATCTTATTCAGATATCTACGTTGTCTTCAAAAGAAATGATCGTGCTTTCAATAAATGTAATCAGTTTTTAATGAAAGTGAGTAATTTTAAAAATATTGAGGAGTGAACAAGGCCATAAACTACGTTTTTCGCCTCTATGAACATGAATATCTCAAAAACTACACCGAAATCCTTTTGAAACCTAGAATTTTATTTCTGTTACAAAAAATTTTCGACCAGTATTATTTTCCCATATTTGGGGTTGAAAAAAGTAAATATATTTTTAGAGAAACGCTACAACTTTAAAATGCAAAGAAAAAATAGATTTTTATTGCCATTTTTTATTATTTCATTAGTAACAAAATAAAATAGGAATGTAAAATCATGCGCATTATTTAATAATACCTAAGAGTTACTTTAAAAAGCACAACCAACAACGAAAATTACATACATTTGGCGAACAAAACATTTGCCTTTGCAGTTGGTACTTTTAGGATATTAATAAAAATTTTTTAGAATTTAACGACGTACTTTGTTTAAGCGAATATTTCCAAGCTTGCCGAAAATGTCAGAAAATTAATGCAACTTCTGAATAGATAAATATCGGAAGCAAAATCGGAGGCAGCTGCGTATTTAATTTTAGTACAGTGTTGTAAGACTATCAAGTCTAATTAAAATTTTGTTTCTATGTTCTTCCATTATTTACTTTCCATGTGGGAAAATTCCAAAACACTTTTGAGAAATAAATGACCAAAAATAAGGAAATAGATATTATGAAATGAATTTTGCCACAAGGTAAAAGCTTTAAAAATACCTAACGTACGTTTCCTTACAACGCGTACTTCAACACCAAAAAATTTAATTATTAAAAAAAATCAAAAATTTTAATCCTTACTTTGACTAATGGACTTTTTTATTCTAGCTGCTGTCACATTTTTTTGTTCTCTTCCACACAGACTCAACACTTTTTTAGGTATGTTTGTTCTATTGACAAAATATAAAACTGGCCCGACTACGGGCAAGATTTTCTGCTCTTAGCACAAGTAAAAGGTTGCATTATTTTTGTTTAATTCATCACATGAAAAATGCACCACTTTAATAGGGCACAGGAGACATGTTGATAATGCTGCAATGTAATAATGCAACATTTTCATTCAGAATAGGAAATGCTATTAGTATACAGATCTGAGACCAATAAAAATTATATAAAATATAACTTTTCTTTGCTATAATAGCGGAATATTCTCCCTTTACCTTATCCCGAAAATCCCAGGATAAAATTCTAGCTATCCCGGGATTTTCGGGGAGTCAAAAAGGGCGGGATCCCGGGATCCCGGGATTGGAATCCCTAGTATATACCTATCGATTTAAAATAAAACAAAGCGCCGCAGGCGAAAATTTGGAATCAAAAATCGCGCGATTTTTTCTTCCAAATTTTCATATTTTTATAGACATATGTACATACATATGTTTACACCTATCGATCTATTAAAAAAAAAAGCGCCGCAGGCGAAAATTTGGAATCAAAATCGCGCGATTTTGTCTTCCAAATTTTCATCTTTTTATAGACATATATACAATGTACACAAATATTTATATACCTATCGTTTTATTGAAAAAAGTCTGTATATATGTAAATATATTTAATTTTAATGTAATTTTTTAGTTTTAAAGTAATTTTTTGAGAACATGTGTATTTAAGTACATACATATTTCATCTTATACATATACTCAATGTATTATTGTATAACAACATTAACTTTATTGTCAGCTTTAATTTTTTTGCTTAATGTAATAAAATCTAAGAAAAAATCTGAAATGTTTTTTTGGGCTTGAAAATGACATTATCCCAAAAAAATAATAAAAAATTTGGGACTATGCCCCTTGGGATTATGTCAGGGTACCTTTTCCTATATATAAAAATCGGAAATTTGGTATCTCAGTCACTAATATAGCTGGAGCGATGAAATTTTACCCACGTGTTGAGCTCAGGCCCCTAGGAAGAAATTTGATGAAATTTTGGAAAATGGGCGGTGCCACGCCCACTTATTAAGGGTCAAACCTAGAAAGTTTTATTTGTCATAACTCAGAAACCATTGAAGATATATCGATCAAATTTGGTACGCGTGATGTACTTACTTAGGCAAACGTTTGGACGGAAAATAGTTAAAATCGGTTGACGGCCACGCTCACTTTTATATATGTATATTATAAAGTGACCTAATAAAACCATTTTAAGCCATATCTCTGTCGAATATTAAGATATATCATTGAAATTTTGTCGCATGAGTCCAACTATGGACATAAAACGAAAAACACAAAAATTTTGGAAAATGGGCGGTGCCACGCCCACTCATTAAGGGGCAAACATTGAAAGTTTTATGAGTCATAACTCAGAAACCGTTAAAGATATATCGATGAAATTCGGTACGCTTGATATACTTACTTAAGCAAATGTTTGGACGAAAAATTTCCAAAATCGGTTGACGGCCACGCCCACTTTTATATATGGGAACTATAAAGGGGCCTAATAAAAACATTTTAAGCGATATGCCTGTCAAATATAAAGATATATAATTGAAATTTTATAGCAGGAGTCCAACTGCAGACATAAAACGAAAAACACAAAAATTTTGGGAAAATGGGAGTGGCACCGCCTCTTTTTAGAAACAGGAATATACGAGATTTCTGAGCCTATAACTCGAAAAATAATTGAGATATTATGACGAAACTTGGTTTATATACTTTTATAAACCTGTGTTAATAGACACGCAGAAATTTATTGAAATCGGTTTATAACCACGCCTACTTTTTAACAAAGATATTTCTGGAACACCCTTTGGGAATTTGTAACGTGACATCTTTGTAACTAGAAGTCATAAAGTAATGAAATTTTGCACAAAGAATAATATTTATATGCTTAGTTGGATGACTGATAAAAATTTTGAAAATGGGCGTGGCTACGCCCACTTTATGCGGCACTCTCTTTATATAAAATACGCCGTGTTTCCATCAAACGCAAACAAACAATGAAAGCGTACAGCTGAGTATCTAATGTTCGATTCCACTCGAACTTAGGCTTCCTTACTTGTTGAAATTAGAATGGCTTAATCCTTTTAGGTGTAAAGTCTCAACAAGTTCTGAATATTATTTCGGTTTTTATAAACATATGTCTACGATGATTATGAGTTATTTTACCTTTTTAAAAAATTGTAAAAAAAAAGTTTTTAATTAAATGGTAACAGATTCGGAAAACGGATTTATTTTCTGAAATTGGCGTGATATACCCCTTTCAGGTGTAAAGTTTCAGCCCATTCTGATGAAGGCTTTCACTTATATGAACACATGTTCACAATGACTATTTTCATATAAAAATGCAAGAAAAACTCGGTTTTCTCGAAATAAGTAACCGATACAGAAAAACCGATTTCATTTTTGAAATTAGCGTGGCATAATACTTCTAGGTGTGAAGTTCCAGCCAATTCTGACCACTGCTTCTATTTTTGTCCATCATTTGTATGGAATCGCGGCACTGTGCGTGGGTGAAATTTGATCACTCCAGCTATATTAGTGACTGAGATACTAAATTTGCGATTTTTTCTATATAGGAAAAGTGGGCGTGGTCATGGTCCGATTTCGCCCATTTTCAATACCAACCGTACCAGTCTGGATACCAACTTACATTTCAAACTTCATCAAAATATGTCAATTTTTGCGCGAGTTAGAGTGCGTACGGACGATCGATTCTCTTTTAACCTTGATCATTATATACATAAGTCCATATCTATCTCGATTATTTCATTCTGTTACAATCCACCGTTATGAAATCCAAATTATAATACTCTGTGTACTAGTACAGCTGAGTATAAAAATAAGTATATCTGACTTTATAAGCTATTACAATTATATAGTAAAGAATGGTAAAATCTATGTAAGACTGAAATATATGTATATAAACAAATATTCTATTTGTATTTGTGTTTATATTGAATAATAGCAACAAATATTAAAGAATAATTTTTAACAATAACAGTCTTATTCATAAAAATTATTTTGAACAGTTTTCTAATGTGAAATTTCATAAATAATATTTTTTTATTCAGTGTTGTAAATTCTTTATTTAGTTATTAGATATGAATAAGGGGATAAGTTATTTGCAATAAAAAATAACTACAAAAAAATGTGACCTTTTTTTAAATATTGCAATACAATAAAAGTGAATTTTACTCCCTACTACTGTTTTCTTACCATTCCTAAAACAAGTCTCTTCGTATTTTACTAATGCTATATATTTCTTAATAATAAATGTATGAATGTATAATAATGTAAGTTATATTTTGAAATTCGACTTTCGAAACTGAAAACGTAAGAACAGAAGAGATTAAAATCAAGAATAAACGTTCATGAATGAAGAAGCTCGCAGTCTTATTACTAGGGAAGCTAAAAATATGCGCGAAAAATGTCAAAATGGCTAGCGTAGAACTAAACTGGTCTATCTAACAAAATACAAAATTGGAGAAAACAGATGAAACGCGTTTTAATGCGGTGTGCGATTGTTGATGTATGTTAAGTGAATATTGTAAATTATTATGTTAACTTAATAGTTAACTTAACATTCTGCATTAAAAAAAAATATTATAGAAACGTTTTTTATATAATATTAATATGTAACAAGAAAACTTGTTACATAGACCACTTTAGAATTTTCAATTTTTAAGGAAGTTTGAACTACAAATTGAAAATTATATGAATAAAGTAAAAAATATGTGAAAGGAAGTAATTTAATTACAAAAATAACATACTTCTTCTTCTTGATTGGCGCTTAACCGTCTAGACGATTCTGGCCGAGTCCAACAGAGCGCGCCAATTGCTTCTGTTTCGCGCAGCATGGCGCCACTTGGGAACACCTAGGGAGGCAGCATCGCTGTCCACCTGATTTCCCCAACGCTGTGGTGGTCTCCCTTTTCTTTCCTTTTCTTTTCTTTTCTTTTCTTTTCTTTTCTTTTCTTTTCTTTTCTTTTCTTTTCTTTTCTTTTCTTTTCTTTTCTTATAATAATACTAACATACAAATGTTCGTAAATGATCACCTCTGCATGAAAAGTAACAGTAACCTAATTTTCTCCACGGCGGGCTGGTAGAAAATCTTCTGGATTGTTTTCTGTTTCATCTCTGCGGTTTACATGTGGAGAGACAGGTAAAAGGGGTGATGAATCGGTGGTACAAATTTCAACATTTTTTTCATGTCCTGTATTTTTTTGAATTTCAAAACGCGTATGTCGCTGGCCTGATCTGGTGTAAAATTCTGCAAGAACTCTATGAAATCATGTAGGTTCACGCTAGATTTCTTTATATTGACGGATTTATATGTTTCACAATAATCATCATTAAACTGCATCACAGATTCACCCTTGACAAATTTTGCCTTTCGCATTTGGGAAATTTTTCCACCGTCGTCTACTATACTCTGGTAGTCCCGGAACATTGGCCGTCGTTCGTCAAATAACATAAATTTCCCCACCATATTATTAAAATCAAAAGAAGCATGCTTTCTACAATTTTTAACCAATTCCATCCACTCATCTGGTGTAAGATCATACTGGTCTATGGTAGTCTATGCTAGTTGGACCACTTTAGAATTTCTTGAAATGACAAAAGGACGTGAATTCTAAAGTGACATTTTTATCGTTTGGACACTTTGGTGAAGAAATAAGACCTACGCTAGCCAAATATGCATGCTAGTATGCCCGAAAAATAACTGAAATATGCTCACAAATATGCACGAAAAAATCTCATTATATGCATGTATGCCTGAAAAATACCTGAAATATGCTCAAAAGATGTACATATATACATATGTATGTATTTAAAATAAGTTGTAATCTTTTGCAAGCAACATGCAAAAGAACACCACAAAAATTAAGGAATTGCCTACAAAAAAATAAGCGACCAGTTAAAAAATAAGCAGCAAGCGTATAACTCGGTAAGTCATAACCAACTTGAAAACAGTGTTGAAAAGTTTAAAAACGTGCGTCATTGTGAATGGTCAACGGAAAGTAATTGGAAAATTTCAAAATAAATGTCAATAAATCATAAATGAAAAAATTTCCCAGCCAGCATTTTTTGAAAATTTTGATCAAAAAATATTCAAATATCATACGCCCAGATGATTAAAAACGATCAAATTTAAAAACATTTTCTATTGGAATATGAGTGAATCATCGGGAGAAAAATGTACCCTAAATATGACTATTCTTAAGTAATCATTTATGATACATATTTTTAAACATTTTTCAATCATTTTTTGATCAAATTTGATATTTTTGAAATCTCCTACTTCATTTTTTTTTTGAAATCGAAGATGCGCACTTTGCTTCAAGCATATAAATCCGCGTCCAATAACAATAGACGAACAGGAGCCAGTCCATATTTCGCTCCATTTATGAAAAAAGAGAAGAAATATTTGGGCAAACCCCAATAATATGAAATAACCACACGGTTCATTCTGGTTCCTGGCCATTTGGTATAAAATCTTCATCGATCCCGCCACAATCATCGCCGCCCTCATCACATATGACGCCTTTATCTCAAACATCATCGCCCTCATCACCATCGTCGTCTTCATCGCAATTATCTCCACCACCACCATCCATCCAAAACCGTCCCTACTACAATCATCTCCGTCGTCACTGTCATCATCACCATCACATCGTTAATCCGTCTCACAAAATCTATCCACACGCAAAAGGCTTGCAGCTCTAGGAAGGTATTACGAAGGAAATTTTGAATTTTGAAATTTTTTTCTTTCCATTAATACACATATTTAATTTTTATTTGGAACGATTCTACCGACATTCATTAGTTATATATGTATATGTACATAGAAATTTAAATAAATTTTAAAAACAAACCGCTTTTTTTGTTTCCTTCAATAGCCCTGTAAAAATTGTGCGATTTGTCCCGGACTCCTCTCTTTCGGGTACAATTACTCCTCAATTTTATAGGGAAGGGTGAAAATGTAGACAAATTGTTGACAATTGTACTCAAAAGGTTATAAACGAACTTCAAAATATGATTTTGTTCAGATCTAAAAGGGTACAATTAGTCTCCGCATAGGACATGCTCAAACAAAAGGGGAAACTTCATTCCATATAAAGAGACCACAAGGTGTATTAGTCGCATGCTCCATTGCGAGTGAACCCGGATACATCCCGAATTAGTCGAATTTTTTGCAGGGATAGTGTCAATGAAAAAAGTCAAATTATGAAAGCTCACAGTAGTGTTGTAAATGAATCACAATTTAAAAAATTCCTCAACCATACCTCAGTAATCCCTCAATAAAAGCAGGTAGTGCATTCTTTTGCAGGTTGCTTACAAAAGATTGCCACTATAATATAAGAAGTTTTTGAAATGTGGAATATGTGAATTGTACCTTTCAGAATTCACATTATCCACATTTCAAAAACTTGTTTTTAAAGTGCAGACATTGGTGACTTCTCTGTAACCTTATAAAACAGCTGATTCAACCAACCTTACGACAAGCTGTGGTACTAGTTATTGGTGCCTTATCGTAATTCTGTATCTGTATCGTTAACTTACAAACCAATTGGATTTTGGTTAGAAACCATAAATCCTTAAACAGCTGTTTTTTGTTTACTTTCCAACGCGCAAAAATCTTCGTGGTATTTGAAATTATTTGCTAATAAGCTTTTCGATTTATTTCTTTGTTTTTCGTTTGTTGCTGTATTTTGAATTTTGTAAGTAATGGTATTTCGGGAAAATTTTGATATAATGAACTATGTCTAGAGAAAATTAACTTTTTTACGGGGAGAATAAGGGTACCACCCGCCGGGCGCCTATAGTTCAGGAGATATTCCGTGTAAAGCTTGTATAATTTAGCAAGAAAAAGAAGTCGGCAGAATTTTCCAACAGTTTATAACGCTTTGAAAAAAACAGTTATTTGGTGTTGTAGAGGAGGTCGTCCTCAATCTAAATCCAAAGATCCCGTCGACTGGAGATGTTTGTAAGTTGTAAAAATTACAAAACAAAATCCCAAAACTGCGCACTATTACCGAGAAAAGGCACATAAAAACAGGCACATATGCATATGTGTGTAGAACTCCTTTTTGCTTTTAAAAATATCCCCCAGCCGGCAGAATTCCCTTTCTGGGGTAATATCTATGGACCCATCCAACTAGCAATAAATTACCAACAAATATCTCGTGAACTATAGGCCTCCGCCAGGTTTTGAGATCTTTAAGTGCCCCTCTGCCCCCGTAATGTAAAGCTGATCCTTTTGCTAGACAGATGGAATTATCATCTACAGAAAATTTCATTATATCAAAGCTGAGCCGGTATTTCTTTTATTAGTTTTTAATTAAGAATTTAATTTGGATTTATGTATGCCTATATGTATGTACATAGATAATGGATGACAAATTAATAGAACTGGTGCGCGATTGCCCGTGGCTGTACGACAAGTGCAACAAAGAATTTAAGGACCAGAATAGGAGGAAGCAGACCTGGACACATATATCGAAGAGCATAGGGGTTGATGGTAAGTTTATCTTTATTGTATAAGTATATATGTACATGTATACATACATATATTTGCACAAATTCCATATAGAAATGTTTGCGATGAGACGGTGGAACAATTTGAGAGAGCGATTCGTAAAAGAATTGCGGCTGTCCAAACGAGAATCCGGAAGTGGTGCCGGTGGGAGGCAATGGGAACTTATGGAGAGCTTGGACTTCCTAAGAATGCACATTGTTCCTCGCCCGTAAGTATAGTACATACATAACTACTTTGTGTACACTTATCATTAATATATTTATTTTAACAGAATGCGGCAAAGTACACAAATTTTGGAAATTGCGCCGCCAGAGATGCCAGCAGGTTCTATAAATATGGAATCGGAACCCTTCCAGTATAGTCCGCCTCCTACACCTATAGAGCCTGCTCAGCAAGTATGTATGCCGCAACCCGAGTCGTCCCCCGCTCCGCCGCCAGCTGAGGTTTTGCCGACACCTCCACCTCGAAGAAGGAAAAGAGTTGCCGAACAGCGCGAGGAGTTGGACGTTGCCATCCTTGAAACTGTAAAGATATTCAAGGATGTATGCGAACGCAGAGCACGTCGCGAAGAACTGAGTCCCGAGGTGGAGGGTTTCGGTAAAATGATATGCTCATCGATAGCCAAACTATCTGAGGCAAGGCAGGCTGCAGTGATGCAGAGATGCACCGACATCGTTCTGCAGGCACAGATAGAAGAGCAGGCACAACCGGAAGAGTTAGTGGAAATATGCTATGATGCAGAAACTTATTGAGTTTGTGCGTACGTCTGTCCTTCCGTCTGTCCTTCCGTCTGTAAAGACTCTACACGATACAGCTGAGTATCTTATGTTCGATTCCACATGAACCTATGTATGTATGTACATATGTAAACACATACATACATTAGATGTGACATTTTTATTTATTTATTAATATCACTACACCTTTTTCAGTTTAAATTCAGAAAGTTCCACCAATTGAAATTCAGAACTTCCATTTGAAATTCGGAAAGTTACAATTGAAATTCAGAATTTCCATTTGAATTTCAGAAAATTGCATTTGAAATTCAGAAAATTACAATTGAAATTCAGAAAGTTACATTTGAAATTCAGAAAGTTACATTTGAAATTCAGAAAATTAAAATTTTTTCTGAATTTAAATTGTAATTTTCTGAATTTCAAATGTAACTTTCTGAATTTCAATTGTAATTTTCTGAATTTCAAATGTAACTTTCCGAATTTCAATTTTAATTTTCTGAATTTCAAATGCAATTTTCTGAATTTCATATGGAAATTCTGAATTTCAATTTTAACTTTCTGAATTTCAAATGGAAATTCTGAATTTCTATTGTAATTTTCTGAACATCAATTGGAATTTTCTGAATTTAAACTGAAAAAGGTGTAGTTTACCAAAAAATACCAAGAAATTTAGGTATGGGGGAGGATTGGTAGGGACCTGCTGAGCACGGAACAATATTTTTTCATTTGTGTTTTTTTGGTTTTCATTCAACTTTTAAAATCAATTTTTTTTTCAAAAAACGCGAAAAATCAACGAAATTTTTACATTGACCAGCTGGCTCATATCTAAATTTCTTGGTATTTTTTCAATCATTTGCAACCTAGTGTATTCCATGATAAATGAAGGCTGTGTTCTTTTTTTTTTTTTAAATGAAATCGAATTTATTAGATGTAATATGAAGCAGACCTCGGCATCCTCAATTACATTTTTTTTTTTCAATAACAATTACTTGTATTGAATTGAGATTTTTCAATTATAATTACATGTAAGTGGTAATTGATATTTTTCAATTACCAATTAACGTATGTAATTGTAATTGAAAAATTTCAATTAAATATAAGTAATTGTTATTGAAAATCTCCAATTACATTAATTGTAATGGAATGGCATCAACAAAATTTATCTTGGGTTTGAAAAAATTTAGTTATACAATTTGTTTTTGTTTCTATTATTGTTCTTCATTTTGTTATTGTTATTGTTATTGTTATTGTTATTGTTATTGTTATTGTTATTGTTATTGTTATTGTTATTGTTATTGTTATTGTTATTGTTATTGTTATTGTTATTGTTATTGTTATTGTTATTGTTATTGTTATTGTTATTGTTATTGTTATTGTTATTGTTATTGTTATTGTTATTGTTATTGTTATTGTTATTGTTATTGTTATTGTTATTGTTATTGTTATTGTTATTGTTATTGTTATTGTTATTGTTATTGTTATTGTTATTGTTATTGTTATTGTTATTGTTATTGTTATTGTTATTGTTATTGTTATTGTTATTGTTATTGTTATTGTTATTGTTATTGTTATTGTTATTGTTATTGTTATTGTTATTGTTATTGTTATTGTTATTGTTATTGTTATTGTTATTGTTATTGTTATTGTTATTGTTATTGTTATTGTTATTGTTATTGTTATTGTTATTGTTATTGTTATTGTTATTGTTATTGTTATTGTTATTGTTATTGTTATTGTTATTGTTATTGTTATTGTTATTGTTATTGTTATTGTTATTGTTATTGTTATTGTTATTGTTATTGTTATTGTTATTGTTATTGTTATTGTTATTGTTATTGTTATTGTTATTGTTATTGTTATTGTTATTGTTATTGTTATTGTTATTGTTATTGTTATTGTTATTGTTATTGTTATTGTTATTGTTATTGTTATTGTTATTGTTATTGTTATTGTTATTGTTATTGTTATTGTTATTGTTATTGTTATTGTTATTGTTATTGTTATTGTTATTGTTATTGTTATTGTTATTGTTATTGTTATTGTTATTGTTATTGTTATTGTTATTGTTATTGTTATTGTTATTGTTATTGTTATTGTTATTGTTATTGTTATTGTTATTGTTATTGTTATTGTTATTGTTATTGTTATTGTTATTGTTATTGTTATTGTTATTGTTATTGTTATTGTTATTGTTATTGTTATTGTTATTGTTATTGTTATTGTTATTGTTATTGTTATTGTTATTGTTATTGTTATTGTTATTGTTATTGTTATTGTTATTGTTATTGTTATTGTTATTGTTATTGTTATTGTTATTGTTATTGTTATTGTTATTGTTATTGTTATTGTTATTGTTATTGTTATTGTTATTGTTATTGTTATTGTTATTGTTATTGTTATTGTTATTGTTATTGTTATTGTTATTGTTATTGTTATTGTTATTGTTATTGTTATTGTTATTGTTATTGTTATTGTTATTGTTATTGTTATTGTTATTGTTATTGTTATTGTTATTGTTATTGTTATTGTTATTGTTATTGTTATTGTTATTGTTATTGTTATTGTTATTGTTATTGTTATTGTTATTGTTATTGTTATTGTTATTGTTATTGTTATTGTTATTGTTATTGTTATTGTTATTGTTATTGTTATTGTTATTGTTATTGTTATTGTTATTGTTATTGTTATTGTTATTGTTATTGTTATTGTTATTGTTATTGTTATTGTTATTGTTATTGTTATTGTTATTGTTATTGTTATTGTTATTGTTATTGTTATTGTTATTGTTATTGTTATTGTTATTGTTATTGTTATTGTTATTGTTATTGTTATTGTTATTGTTATTGTTATTGTTATTGTTATTGTTATTGTTATTGTTATTGTTATTGTTATTGTTATTGTTATTGTTATTGTTATTGTTATTGTTATTGTTATTGTTATTGTTATTGTTATTGTTATTGTTATTGTTATTGTTATTGTTATTGTTATTGTTATTGTTATTGTTATTGTTATTGTTATTGTTATTGTTATTGTTATTGTTATTGTTATTGTTATTGTTATTGTTATTGTTATTGTTATTGTTATTGTTATTGTTATTGTTATTGTTATTGTTATTGTTATTGTTATTGTTATTGTTATTGTTATTGTTATTGTTATTGTTATTGTTATTGTTATTGTTATTGTTATTGTTATTGTTATTGTTATTGTTATTGTTATTGTTATTGTTATTGTTATTGTTATTGTTATTGTTATTGTTATTGTTATTGTTATTGTTATTGTTATTGTTATTGTTATTGTTATTGTTATTGTTATTGTTATTGTTATTGTTATTGTTATTGTTATTGTTATTGTTATTGTTATTGTTATTGTTATTGTTATTGTTATTGTTATTGTTATTGTTATTGTTATTGTTATTGTTATTGTTATTGTTATTGTTATTGTTATTGTTATTGTTATTGTTATTGTTATTGTTATTGTTATTGTTATTGTTATTGTTATTGTTATTGTTATTGTTATTGTTATTGTTATTGTTATTGTTATTGTTATTGTTATTGTTATTGTTATTGTTATTGTTATTGTTATTGTTATTGTTATTGTTATTGTTATTGTTATTGTTATTGTTATTGTTATTGTTATTGTTATTGTTATTGTTATTGTTATTGTTATTGTTATTGTTATTGTTATTGTTATTGTTATTGTTATTGTTATTGTTATTGTTATTGTTATTGTTATTGTTATTGTTATTGTTATTGTTATTGTTATTGTTATTGTTATTGTTATTGTTATTGTTATTGTTATTGTTATTGTTATTGTTATTGTTATTGTTATTGTTATTGTTATTGTTATTGTTATTGTTATTGTTATTGTTATTGTTATTGTTATTGTTATTGTTATTGTTATTGTTATTGTTATTGTTATTGTTATTGTTATTGTTATTGTTATTGTTATTGTTATTGTTATTGTTATTGTTATTGTTATTGTTATTGTTATTGTTATTGTTATTGTTATTGTTATTGTTATTGTTATTGTTATTGTTATTGTTATTGTTATTGTTATTGTTATTGTTATTGTTATTGTTATTGTTATTGTTATTGTTATTGTTATTGTTATTGTTATTGTTATTGTTATTGTTATTGTTATTGTTATTGTTATTGTTATTGTTATTGTTATTGTTATTGTTATTGTTATTGTTATTGTTATTGTTATTGTTATTGTTATTGTTATTGTTATTGTTATTGTTATTGTTATTGTTATTGTTATTGTTATTGTTATTGTTATTGTTATTGTTATTGTTATTGTTATTGTTATTGTTATTGTTATTGTTATTGTTATTGTTATTGTTATTGTTATTGTTATTGTTATTGTTATTGTTATTGTTATTGTTATTGTTATTGTTATTGTTATTGTTATTGTTATTGTTATTGTTATTGTTATTGTTATTGTTATTGTTATTGTTATTGTTATTGTTATTGTTATTGTTATTGTTATTGTTATTGTTATTGTTATTGTTATTGTTATTGTTATTGTTATTGTTATTGTTATTGTTATTGTTATTGTTATTGTTATTGTTATTGTTATTGTTATTGTTATTGTTATTGTTATTGTTATTGTTATTGTTATTGTTATTGTTATTGTTATTGTTATTGTTATTGTTATTGTTATTGTTATTGTTATTGTTATTGTTATTGTTATTGTTATTGTTATTGTTATTGTTATTGTTATTGTTATTGTTATTGTTATTGTTATTGTTATTGTTATTGTTATTGTTATTGTTATTGTTATTGTTATTGTTATTGTTATTGTTATTGTTATTGTTATTGTTATTGTTATTGTTATTGTTATTGTTATTGTTATTGTTATTGTTATTGTTATTGTTATTGTTATTGTTATTGTTATTGTTATTGTTATTGTTATTGTTATTGTTATTGTTATTGTTATTGTTATTGTTATTGTTATTGTTATTGTTATTGTTATTGTTATTGTTATTGTTATTGTTATTGTTATTGTTATTGTTATTGTTATTGTTATTGTTATTGTTATTGTTATTGTTATTGTTATTGTTATTGTTATTGTTATTGTTATTGTTATTGTTATTGTTATTGTTATTGTTATTGTTATTGTTATTGTTATTGTTATTGTTATTGTTATTGTTATTGTTATTGTTATTGTTATTGTTATTGTTATTGTTATTGTTATTGTTATTGTTATTGTTATTGTTATTGTTATTGTTATTGTTATTGTTATTGTTATTGTTATTGTTATTGTTATTGTTATTGTTATTGTTATTGTTATTGTTATTGTTATTGTTATTGTTATTGTTATTGTTATTGTTATTGTTATTGTTATTGTTATTGTTATTGTTATTGTTATTGTTATTGTTATTGTTATTGTTATTGTTATTGTTATTGTTATTGTTATTGTTATTGTTATTGTTATTGTTATTGTTATTGTTATTGTTATTGTTATTGTTATTGTTATTGTTATTGTTATTGTTATTGTTATTGTTATTGTTATTGTTATTGTTATTGTTATTGTTATTGTTATTGTTATTGTTATTGTTATTGTTATTGTTATTGTTATTGTTATTGTTATTGTTATTGTTATTGTTATTGTTATTGTTATTGTTATTGTTATTGTTATTGTTATTGTTATTGTTATTGTTATTGTTATTGTTATTGTTATTGTTATTGTTATTGTTATTGTTATTGTTATTGTTATTGTTATTGTTATTGTTATTGTTATTGTTATTGTTATTGTTATTGTTATTGTTATTGTTATTGTTATTGTTATTGTTATTGTTATTGTTATTGTTATTGTTATTGTTATTGTTATTGTTATTGTTATTGTTATTGTTATTGTTATTGTTATTGTTATTGTTATTGTTATTGTTATTGTTATTGTTATTGTTATTGTTATTGTTATTGTTATTGTTATTGTTATTGTTATTGTTATTGTTATTGTTATTGTTATTGTTATTGTTATTGTTATTGTTATTGTTATTGTTATTGTTATTGTTATTGTTATTGTTATTGTTATTGTTATTGTTATTGTTATTGTTATTGTTATTGTTATTGTTATTGTTATTGTTATTGTTATTGTTATTGTTATTGTTATTGTTATTGTTATTGTTATTGTTATTGTTATTGTTATTGTTATTGTTATTGTTATTGTTATTGTTATTGTTATTGTTATTGTTATTGTTATTGTTATTGTTATTGTTATTGTTATTGTTATTGTTATTGTTATTGTTATTGTTATTGTTATTGTTATTGTTATTGTTATTGTTATTGTTATTGTTATTGTTATTGTTATTGTTATTGTTATTGTTATTGTTATTGTTATTGTTATTGTTATTGTTATTGTTATTGTTATTGTTATTGTTATTGTTATTGTTATTGTTATTGTTATTGTTATTGTTATTGTTATTGTTATTGTTATTGTTATTGTTATTGTTATTGTTATTGTTATTGTTATTGTTATTGTTATTGTTATTGTTATTGTTATTGTTATTGTTATTGTTATTGTTATTGTTATTGTTATTGTTATTGTTATTGTTATTGTTATTGTTATTGTTATTGTTATTGTTATTGTTATTGTTATTGTTATTGTTATTGTTATTGTTATTGTTATTGTTATTGTTATTGTTATTGTTATTGTTATTGTTATTGTTATTGTTATTGTTATTGTTATTGTTATTGTTATTGTTATTGTTATTGTTATTGTTATTGTTATTGTTATTGTTATTGTTATTGTTATTGTTATTGTTATTGTTATTGTTATTGTTATTGTTATTGTTATTGTTATTGTTATTGTTATTGTTATTGTTATTGTTATTGTTATTGTTATTGTTATTGTTATTGTTATTGTTATTGTTATTGTTATTGTTATTGTTATTGTTATTGTTATTGTTATTGTTATTGTTATTGTTATTGTTATTGTTATTGTTATTGTTATTGTTATTGTTATTGTTATTGTTATTGTTATTGTTATTGTTATTGTTATTGTTATTGTTATTGTTATTGTTATTGTTATTGTTATTGTTATTGTTATTGTTATTGTTATTGTTATTGTTATTGTTATTGTTATTGTTATTGTTATTGTTATTGTTATTGTTATTGTTATTGTTATTGTTATTGTTATTGTTATTGTTATTGTTATTGTTATTGTTATTGTTATTGTTATTGTTATTGTTATTGTTATTGTTATTGTTATTGTTATTGTTATTGTTATTGTTATTGTTATTGTTATTGTTATTGTTATTGTTATTGTTATTGTTATTGTTATTGTTATTGTTATTGTTATTGTTATTGTTATTGTTATTGTTATTGTTATTGTTATTGTTATTGTTATTGTTATTGTTATTGTTATTGTTATTGTTATTGTTATTGTTATTGTTATTGTTATTGTTATTGTTATTGTTATTGTTATTGTTATTGTTATTGTTATTGTTATTGTTATTGTTATTGTTATTGTTATTGTTATTGTTATTGTTATTGTTATTGTTATTGTTATTGTTATTGTTATTGTTATTGTTATTGTTATTGTTATTGTTATTGTTATTGTTATTGTTATTGTTATTGTTATTGTTATTGTTATTGTTATTGTTATTGTTATTGTTATTGTTATTGTTATTGTTATTGTTATTGTTATTGTTATTGTTATTGTTATTGTTATTGTTATTGTTATTGTTATTGTTATTGTTATTGTTATTGTTATTGTTATTGTTATTGTTATTGTTATTGTTATTGTTATTGTTATTGTTATTGTTATTGTTATTGTTATTGTTATTGTTATTGTTATTGTTATTGTTATTGTTATTGTTATTGTTATTGTTATTGTTATTGTTATTGTTATTGTTATTGTTATTGTTATTGTTATTGTTATTGTTATTGTTATTGTTATTGTTATTGTTATTGTTATTGTTATTGTTATTGTTATTGTTATTGTTATTGTTATTGTTATTGTTATTGTTATTGTTATTGTTATTGTTATTGTTATTGTTATTGTTATTGTTATTGTTATTGTTATTGTTATTGTTATTGTTATTGTTATTGTTATTGTTATTGTTATTGTTATTGTTATTGTTATTGTTATTGTTATTGTTATTGTTATTGTTATTGTTATTGTTATTGTTATTGTTATTGTTATTGTTATTGTTATTGTTATTGTTATTGTTATTGTTATTGTTATTGTTATTGTTATTGTTATTGTTATTGTTATTGTTATTGTTATTGTTATTGTTATTGTTATTGTTATTGTTATTGTTATTGTTATTGTTATTGTTATTGTTATTGTTATTGTTATTGTTATTGTTATTGTTATTGTTATTGTTATTGTTATTGTTATTGTTATTGTTATTGTTATTGTTATTGTTATTGTTATTGTTATTGTTATTGTTATTGTTATTGTTATTGTTATTGTTATTGTTATTGTTATTGTTATTGTTATTGTTATTGTTATTGTTATTGTTATTGTTATTGTTATTGTTATTGTTATTGTTATTGTTATTGTTATTGTTATTGTTATTGTTATTGTTATTGTTATTGTTATTGTTATTGTTATTGTTATTGTTATTGTTATTGTTATTGTTATTGTTATTGTTATTGTTATTGTTATTGTTATTGTTATTGTTATTGTTATTGTTATTGTTATTGTTATTGTTATTGTTATTGTTATTGTTATTGTTATTGTTATTGTTATTGTTATTGTTATTGTTATTGTTATTGTTATTGTTATTGTTATTGTTATTGTTATTGTTATTGTTATTGTTATTGTTATTGTTATTGTTATTGTTATTGTTATTGTTATTGTTATTGTTATTGTTATTGTTATTGTTATTGTTATTGTTATTGTTATTGTTATTGTTATTGTTATTGTTATTGTTATTGTTATTGTTATTGTTATTGTTATTGTTATTGTTATTGTTATTGTTATTGTTATTGTTATTGTTATTGTTATTGTTATTGTTATTGTTATTGTTATTGTTATTGTTATTGTTATTGTTATTGTTATTGTTAAGCTAAGATCACACGATTTGTACATTTGGCTAAAAATTTGCCAAATTCATAGGCAAACCGTGTGAACGGTAAATTTCATTTGAGACAAATCACAAAAGCCAAATATTTAGCCTCTTGTGGCAAATCAAAAATGGTCCTTGTAGCCAAATCGTGTGAACACAAATGCCATACAGAAGGTAAATGAAAATGATGAAAATGGACAAATTTTGATTTGCCACTTGGATACAAATGGTTGTGGCAAATATACAAATCTTTTTTGACAACTATAAAAGAAATTATGTTTAAAATAAAAAATATATGGAAATACAAGTTTTAAATTGGCCTCTTTTAAGCTTCTGCTTTGGCCATAAGAGGAAAGAAGAAGTCCGGAAAAAACATTATACGGCGTACTGGCTTCTCTTTATAAAATAGAATACACAGATATCATGCCATTTGAGATGCATAATTTTTTTATTTCAGTAATTTGAATTCCAATTTCGAAAAAAATTAATTTTTGAAATAAATATTATTTTCATTTAGTTTGAAGTTTAATGTCAATCAAATTATTTTTGATGGAGTAGTTAGCTCTGTTCGTGGCCGCTGTGGTGCAGTCTGGAGAGTGCTCGCTTGCTATACCAGAGGTATCGGGTTCAAACCCCAGTCCGAAAAAACACCAAAAAAATTGTTTCTATTTAATTAATTAAAACTCAATTGTTGGGGTTTTAGAAACAGCGGTCACCTCTCGGCTATTAGCGCCATTGTATTATTATTATATTATTATTTAGCTCTGTTCAATAACAAAAAATTGTTACGAATTTTTCGTAAAAAATGACAGCTCTCCATATGAAAATGACAGTTTTTATGAAAAATAAGTTAAAAATTTTTAGTAATTGAACACAGGTTTTGTGTCTTTTCAAGAACTGTTTTTGTATTTTGACTTTCGGCGGGTTTTTCAAACCAAATATACCAGAGAAAAAACGTAGTGTCATATAGGCCGAAGAAGCATTTTTTAACGTTTAGCTAGAAAAAATTAGGAATAATTTTTTATTCCTTATTGAGATAATTTTGTATAATGAATACATTTTTGACGTTATTCAATTATTCTTGATAGTCACACAAGTATACTTTTTCAAAAAGTGATTTTTCGAATACTTTCCCAAATTAGGAGAGAATATTTGCCCGAATTTGAACCGAATGTTTTCCCGAAACCTAACCGAATAATTTTCCAAATACTTTCCGGATCCTAAACCGAACCCCAATACTTTCCCAAATCGGGAAAGAATATTTGCCCGAATCTGAACCGAATGTTCTCCCAAATGCTTTCCCGACTCTGAATCGAATATTTTTCCAAATACCAGATCCGAAATCGAACCCGAATACTTAACCTATTATTTTTCTAATAATTTCCCGAATCCGAACCGAATATAAATAAACATGAACCTCTGGTAATAACTCAGTCAGTTTCCGGGCGAATTTAACAAAACTTTGCACGTGACTATATCCTACTCTTACCCTAACCATTTCTAAAAATAATCGAAATCGATATATGGTTTTGATCCTTTACTTTCATTCAAAATGAATACATAAACGATTTCTTCATATACGATTTCGACGTATCTGCAACATTTAATTCACTTTTGTGCAACCAAAGTAAACATTTCACAATGACCATTTTTTTGGAGCTCGTTAACACACGTATTCTATTGAATGAATTAAATTAGCTTTATATCATCTTACAGAGAATTAAAACAAGTACTATCCAGTGATTTAATACCTATTTGATTAATTTGTGTTTGTTAATTTTTCATAAAATTTTCTTCCAAATAATGCCCAAAAGTATGCTTCTATATTTTTCATACGACTGTTTTATCATGATTGGTTAAATCGTGTGAACGAATGTGAACAAATTTGCCACTTTACTTCTATGTATAAATGTGTGGCAAATCAAAAGCTAATAAAACGGGCAAATCGTGTGAACGCAAAGCAAATCATTTGCACATCGATATCCAAATGGGCAAATGTGGACAAATTTAAATTTGTCATTTTTTGTACAAATGCGTAAATCGTGTGATCTCGGCTTTATTGTTATTGGTATTGTTATTGTTATTGTTATTGTTATTGTTATTGTTATTGTTATTGTTATTGTTATTGTTATTGTTATTGTTATTGTTATTGTTATTGTTATTGTTATTGTTATTGTTATTGTTATTGTTATTGTTATTGTTATTGTTATTGTTATTGTTATTGTTATTGTTATTGTTATTGTTATTGTTATTGTTATTGTTATTGTTATTGTTATTGTTATTGTTATTGTTATTGTTATTGTTATTGTTATTGTTATTGTTATTGTTATTGTTATTGTTATTGTTATTGTTATTGTTATTGTTATTGTTATTGTTATTGTTATTGTTATTGTTATTGTTATTGTTATTGTTATTGTTATTGTTATTGTTATTGTTATTGTTATTGTTATTGTTATTGTTATTGTTATTGTTATTGTTATTGTTATTGTTATTGTTATTGTTATTGTTATTGTTATTGTTATTGTTATTGTTATTGTTATTGTTATTGTTATTGTTATTGTTATTGTTATTGTTATTGTTATTGTTATTGTTATTGTTATTGTTATTGTTATTGTTATTGTTATTGTTATTGTTATTGTTATTGTTATTGTTATTGTTATTGTTATTGTTATTGTTATTGTTATTGTTATTGTTATTGTTATTGTTATTGTTATTGTTATTGTTATTGTTATTGTTATTGTTATTGTTATTGTTATTGTTATTGTTATTGTTATTGTTATTGTTATTGTTATTGTTATTGTTATTGTTATTGTTATTGTTATTGTTATTGTTATTGTTATTGTTATTGTTATTGTTATTGTTATTGTTATTGTTATTGTTATTGTTATTGTTATTGTTATTGTTATTGTTATTGTTATTGTTATTGTTATTGTTATTGTTATTGTTATTGTTATTGTTATTGTTATTGTTATTGTTATTGTTATTGTTATTGTTATTGTTATTGTTATTGTTATTGTTATTGTTATTGTTATTGTTATTGTTATTGTTATTGTTATTGTTATTGTTATTGTTATTGTTATTGTTATTGTTATTGTTATTGTTATTGTTATTGTTATTGTTATTGTTATTGTTATTGTTATTGTTATTGTTATTGTTATTGTTATTGTTATTGTTATTGTTATTGTTATTGTTATTGTTATTGTTATTGTTATTGTTATTGTTATTGTTATTGTTATTGTTATTGTTATTGTTATTGTTATTGTTATTGTTATTGTTATTGTTATTGTTATTGTTATTGTTATTGTTATTGTTATTGTTATTGTTATTGTTATTGTTATTGTTATTGTTATTGTTATTGTTATTGTTATTGTTATTGTTATTGTTATTGTTATTGTTATTGTTATTGTTATTGTTATTGTTATTGTTATTGTTATTGTTATTGTTATTGTTATTGTTATTGTTATTGTTATTGTTATTGTTATTGTTATTGTTATTGTTATTGTTATTGTTATTGTTATTGTTATTGTTATTGTTATTGTTATTGTTATTGTTATTGTTATTGTTATTGTTATTGTTATTGTTATTGTTATTGTTATTGTTATTGTTATTGTTATTGTTATTGTTATTGTTATTGTTATTGTTATTGTTATTGTTATTGTTATTGTTATTGTTATTGTTATTGTTATTGTTATTGTTATTGTTATTGTTATTGTTATTGTTATTGTTATTGTTATTGTTATTGTTATTGTTATTGTTATTGTTATTGTTATTGTTATTGTTATTGTTATTGTTATTGTTATTGTTATTGTTATTGTTATTGTTATTGTTATTGTTATTGTTATTGTTATTGTTATTGTTATTGTTATTGTTATTGTTATTGTTATTGTTATTGTTATTGTTATTGTTATTGTTATTGTTATTGTTATTGTTATTGTTATTGTTATTGTTATTGTTATTGTTATTGTTATTGTTATTGTTATTGTTATTGTTATTGTTATTGTTTTATTGTTATTGTTATTGTTATTGTTATTGTTATTGTTATTGTTATTGTTATTGTTATTGTTATTGTTATTGTTATTGTTATTGTTATTGTTATTGTTATTGTTATTGTTATTGTTATTGTTATTGTTATTGTTATTGTTATTGTTATTGTTATTGTTATTGTTATTGTTATTGTTATTGTTATTGTTATTGTTATTGTTATTGTTATTGTTATTGTTATTGTTATTGTTATTGTTATTGTTATTGTTATTGTTATTGTTATTGTTATTGTTATTGTTATTGTTATTGTTATTGTTATTGTTATTGTTATTGTTATTGTTATTGTTATTGTTATTGTTATTGTTATTGTTATTGTTATTGTTATTGTTATTGTTATTGTTATTGTTATTGTTATTGTTATTGTTATTGTTATTGTTATTGTTATTGTTATTGTTATTATTGTTATTGTTATTGTTATTGTTATTGTTATTGTTATTGTTATTGTTTATTGTTATTGTTATTGTTATTGTTATTGTTATTGTTATTGTTATTGTTATTGTTATTGTTATTGTTATTGTTATTGTTATTGTTATTGTTATTGTTATTGTTATTGTTATTGTTATTATTGTTATTGTTATTGTTATTGTTATTGTTATTTTGTTATTGTTATTGTTATTGTTATTGTTATTGTTATTGTTATTGTTATTATTGTTATTGTTATTGTTATTGTTATTGTTATTGTTATTGTTATTGTTATTGTTATTGTTATTGTTATTGTTATTGTTATTGTTATTGTTATTGTTATTGTTATTGTTATTGTTATTGTTATTGTTATTGTTATTGTTATTGTTATTGTTATTGTTATTGTTATTGTTATTGTTATTGTTATTGTTATTGTTATTGTTATTGTTATTGTTATTGTTATTGTTATTATTGTTATTGTTATTGTTATTGTTATTGTTATTGTTATTGTTATTGTTATTGTTATTGTTATTGTTATTGTTATTGTTATTGTTATTGTTATTGTTATTGTTATTGTTATTGTTATTGTTATTGTTATTGTTATTGTTATTGTTATTGTTATTGTTATTGTTATTGTTATTGTTATTGTTATTGTTATTGTTATTGTTATTGTTATTGTTATTGTTATTGTTATTGTTATTGTTATTGTTATTGTTATTGTTATTGTTATTGTTTTATTGTTATTGTTATTGTTATTGTTATTGTTATTGTTATTGTTATTGTTATTGTTATTGTTATTGTTATTGTTATTGTTATTGTTATTGTTATTGTTATTGTTATTGTTATTGTTATTGTTATTGTTATTGTTATTGTTATTGTTATTGTTATTGTTATTGTTATTGTTATTGTTATTGTTATTGTTATTGTTATTGTTATTGTTATTGTTATTGTTATTGTTATTGTTATTGTTATTGTTATTGTTATTGTTATTGTTATTGTTATTGTTATTGTTATTGTTATTGTTATTGTTATTGTTATTGTTATTGTTATTGTTATTGTTATTGTTATTGTTATTGTTATTGTTATTGTTATTGTTATTGTTATTGTTATTGTTATTGTTATTGTTATTGTTATTGTTATTGTTATTGTTATTGTTATTGTTATTGTTATTGTTATTGTTATTGTTATTGTTATTGTTATTGTTATTGTTATTGTTATTGTTATTGTTATTGTTATTGTTATTGTTATTGTTATTGTTATTGTTATTGTTATTGTTATTGTTATTGTTATTGTTATTGTTATTGTTATTGTTATTGTTATTGTTATTGTTATTGTTATTGTTATTGTTATTGTTATTGTTATTGTTATTGTTATTGTTATTGTTATTGTTATTGTTATTGTTATTGTTATTGTTATTGTTATTGTTATTGTTATTGTTATTGTTATTGTTATTGTTATTGTTATTGTTATTGTTATTGTTATTGTTATTGTTATTGTTATTGTTATTGTTATTGTTATTGTTATTGTTATTGTTATTGTTATTGTTATTGTTATTGTTATTGTTATTGTTATTGTTATTGTTATTGTTATTGTTATTGTTATTGTTATTGTTATTGTTATTGTTATTGTTATTGTTATTGTTATTGTTATTGTTATTGTTATTGTTATTGTTATTGTTATTGTTATTGTTATTGTTATTGTTATTGTTATTGTTATTGTTATTGTTATTGTTATTGTTATTGTTATTGTTATTGTTATTGTTATTGTTATTGTTATTGTTATTGTTATTGTTATTGTTATTGTTATTGTTATTGTTATTGTTATTGTTATTGTTATTGTTATTGTTATTGTTATTGTTATTGTTATTGTTATTGTTATTGTTATTGTTATTGTTATTGTTATTGTTATTGTTATTGTTATTGTTATTGTTATTGTTATTGTTATTGTTATTGTTATTGTTATTGTTATTGTTATTGTTATTGTTATTGTTATTGTTATTGTTATTGTTATTGTTATTGTTATTGTTATTGTTATTGTTATTGTTATTGTTATTGTTATTGTTATTGTTATTGTTATTGTTATTGTTATTGTTATTGTTATTGTTATTGTTATTGTTATTGTTATTGTTATTGTTATTGTTATTGTTATTGTTATTGTTATTGTTATTGTTATTGTTATTGTTATTGTTATTGTTATTGTTATTGTTATTGTTATTGTTATTGTTATTGTTATTGTTATTGTTATTGTTATTGTTATTGTTATTGTTATTGTTATTGTTATTGTTATTGTTATTGTTATTGTTATTGTTATTGTTATTGTTATTGTTATTGTTATTGTTATTGTTATTGTTATTGTTATTGTTATTGTTATTGTTATTGTTATTGTTATTGTTATTGTTATTGTTATTGTTATTGTTATTGTTATTGTTATTGTTATTGTTATTGTTATTGTTATTGTTATTGTTATTGTTATTGTTATTGTTATTGTTATTGTTATTGTTATTGTTATTGTTATTGTTATTGTTATTGTTATTGTTATTGTTATTGTTATTGTTATTGTTATTGTTATTGTTATTGTTATTGTTATTGTTATTGTTATTGTTATTGTTATTGTTATTGTTATTGTTATTGTTATTGTTATTGTTATTGTTATTGTTATTGTTATTGTTATTGTTATTGTTATTGTTATTGTTATTGTTATTGTTATTGTTATTGTTATTGTTATTGTTATTGTTATTGTTATTGTTATTGTTATTGTTATTGTTATTGTTATTGTTATTGTTATTGTTATTGTTATTGTTATTGTTATTGTTATTGTTATTGTTATTGTTATTGTTATTGTTATTGTTATTGTTATTGTTATTGTTATTGTTATTGTTATTGTTATTGTTATTGTTATTGTTATTGTTATTGTTATTGTTATTGTTATTGTTATTGTTATTGTTATTGTTATTGTTATTGTTATTGTTATTGTTATTGTTATTGTTATTGTTATTGTTATTGTTATTGTTATTGTTATTGTTATTGTTATTGTTATTGTTATTGTTATTGTTATTGTTATTGTTATTGTTATTGTTATTGTTATTGTTATTGTTATTGTTATTGTTATTGTTATTGTTATTGTTATTGTTATTGTTATTGTTATTGTTATTGTTATTGTTATTGTTATTGTTATTGTTATTGTTATTGTTATTGTTATTGTTATTGTTATTGTTATTGTTATTGTTATTGTTATTGTTATTGTTATTGTTATTGTTATTGTTATTGTTATTGTTATTGTTATTGTTATTGTTATTGTTATTGTTATTGTTATTGTTATTGTTATTGTTATTGTTATTGTTATTGTTATTGTTATTGTTATTGTTATTGTTATTGTTATTGTTATTGTTATTGTTATTGTTATTGTTATTGTTATTGTTATTGTTATTGTTATTGTTATTGTTATTGTTATTGTTATTGTTATTGTTATTGTTATTGTTATTGTTATTGTTATTGTTATTGTTATTGTTATTGTTATTGTTATTGTTATTGTTATTGTTATTGTTATTGTTATTGTTATTGTTATTGTTATTGTTATTGTTATTGTTATTGTTATTGTTATTGTTATTGTTATTGTTATTGTTATTGTTATTGTTATTGTTATTGTTATTGTTATTGTTATTGTTATTGTTATTGTTATTGTTATTGTTATTGTTATTGTTATTGTTATTGTTATTGTTATTGTTATTGTTATTGTTATTGTTATTGTTATTGTTATTGTTATTGTTATTGTTATTGTTATTGTTATTGTTATTGTTATTGTTATTGTTATTGTTATTGTTATTGTTATTGTTATTGTTATTGTTATTGTTATTGTTATTGTTATTGTTATTGTTATTGTTATTGTTATTGTTATTGTTATTGTTATTGTTATTGTTATTGTTATTGTTATTGTTATTGTTATTGTTATTGTTATTGTTATTGTTATTGTTATTGTTATTGTTATTGTTATTGTTATTGTTATTGTTATTGTTATTGTTATTGTTATTGTTATTATTGTTATTGTTATTGTTATTGTTATTGTTATTGTTATTGTTATTGTTATTGTTATTGTTATTGTTATTGTTATTGTTATTGTTATTGTTATTGTTATTGTTATTGTTATTGTTATTGTTATTGTTATTGTTATTGTTATTGTTATTGTTATTGTTATTGTTATTGTTATTGTTATTGTTATTGTTATTGTTATTGTTATTGTTATTGTTATTGTTATTGTTATTGTTATTGTTATTGTTATTGTTATTGTTATTGTTATTGTTATTGTTATTGTTATTGTTATTGTTATTGTTATTGTTATTGTTATTGTTATTGTTATTGTTATTGTTATTGTTATTGTTATTGTTATTGTTATTGTTATTGTTATTGTTATTGTTATTGTTATTGTTATTGTTATTGTTATTGTTATTGTTATTGTTATTGTTATTGTTATTGTTATTGTTATTGTTATTGTTATTGTTATTGTTATTGTTATTGTTATTGTTATTGTTATTGTTATTGTTATTGTTATTGTTATTGTTATTGTTATTGTTATTGTTATTGTTATTGTTATTGTTATTGTTATTGTTATTGTTATTGTTATTGTTATTGTTATTGTTATTGTTATTGTTATTGTTATTGTTATTGTTATTGTTATTGTTATTGTTATTGTTATTGTTATTGTTATTGTTATTGTTATTGTTATTGTTATTGTTATTGTTATTGTTATTGTTATTGTTATTGTTATTGTTATTGTTATTGTTATTGTTATTGTTATTGTTATTGTTATTGTTATTGTTATTGTTATTGTTATTGTTATTGTTATTGTTATTGTTATTGTTATTGTTATTGTTATTGTTATTGTTATTGTTATTGTTATTGTTATTGTTATTGTTATTGTTATTGTTATTGTTATTGTTATTGTTATTGTTATTGTTATTGTTATTGTTATTGTTATTGTTATTGTTATTGTTATTGTTATTGTTATTGTTATTGTTATTGTTATTGTTATTGTTATTGTTATTGTTATTGTTATTGTTATTGTTATTGTTATTGTTATTGTTATTGTTATTGTTATTGTTATTGTTATTGTTATTGTTATTGTTATTGTTATTGTTATTGTTATTGTTATTGTTATTGTTATTGTTATTGTTATTGTTATTGTTATTGTTATTGTTATTGTTATTGTTATTGTTATTGTTATTGTTATTGTTATTGTTATTGTTATTGTTATTGTTATTGTTATTGTTATTGTTATTGTTATTGTTATTGTTATTGTTATTGTTATTGTTATTGTTATTGTTATTGTTATTGTTATTGTTATTGTTATTGTTATTGTTATTGTTATTGTTATTGTTATTGTTATTGTTATTGTTATTGTTATTGTTATTGTTATTGTTATTGTTATTGTTATTGTTATTGTTATTGTTATTGTTATTGTTATTGTTATTGTTATTGTTATTGTTATTGTTATTGTTATTGTTATTGTTATTGTTATTGTTATTGTTATTGTTATTGTTATTGTTATTGTTATTGTTATTGTTATTGTTATTGTTATTGTTATTGTTATTGTTATTGTTATTGTTATTGTTATTGTTATTGTTATTGTTATTGTTATTGTTATTGTTATTGTTATTGTTATTGTTATTGTTATTGTTATTGTTATTGTTATTGTTATTGTTATTGTTATTGTTATTGTTATTGTTATTGTTATTGTTATTGTTATTGTTATTGTTATTGTTATTGTTATTGTTATTGTTATTGTTATTGTTATTGTTATTGTTATTGTTATTGTTATTGTTATTGTTATTGTTATTGTTATTGTTATTGTTATTGTTATTGTTATTGTTATTGTTATTGTTATTGTTATTGTTATTGTTATTGTTATTGTTATTGTTATTGTTATTGTTATTGTTATTGTTATTGTTATTGTTATTGTTATTGTTATTGTTATTGTTATTGTTATTGTTATTGTTATTGTTATTGTTATTGTTATTGTTATTGTTATTGTTATTGTTATTGTTATTGTTATTGTTATTGTTATTGTTATTGTTATTGTTATTGTTGTTATTGTTATTGTTATTGTTATTGTTATTGTTATTGTTATTGTTATTGTTATTGTTATTGTTATTGTTATTGTTATTGTTATTGTTATTGTTATTGTTATTGTTATTGTTATTGTTATTGTTATTGTTATTGTTATTGTTATTGTTATTGTTATTGTTATTGTTATTGTTATTGTTATTGTTATTGTTATTGTTATTGTTATTGTTATTGTTATTGTTATTGTTATTGTTATTGTTATTGTTATTGTTATTGTTATTGTTATTGTTATTGTTATTGTTATTGTTATTGTTATTGTTATTGTTATTGTTATTGTTATTGTTATTGTTATTGTTATTGTTATTGTTATTGTTATTGTTATTGTTATTGTTATTGTTATTGTTATTGTTATTGTTATTGTTATTGTTATTGTTATTGTTATTGTTATTGTTATTGTTATTGTTATTGTTATTGTTATTGTTATTGTTATTGTTATTGTTATTGTTATTGTTATTGTTATTGTTATTGTTATTGTTATTGTTATTGTTATTGTTATTGTTATTGTTATTGTTATTGTTATTGTTATTGTTATTGTTATTGTTATTGTTATTGTTATTGTTATTGTTATTGTTATTGTTATTGTTATTGTTATTGTTATTGTTATTGTTATTGTTATTGTTATTGTTATTGTTATTGTTATTGTTATTGTTATTGTTATTGTTATTGTTATTGTTATTGTTATTGTTATTGTTATTGTTATTGTTATTGTTATTGTTATTGTTATTGTTATTGTTATTGTTATTGTTATTGTTATTGTTATTGTTATTGTTATTGTTATTGTTATTGTTATTGTTATTGTTATTGTTATTGTTATTGTTATTGTTATTGTTATTGTTATTGTTATTGTTATTGTTATTGTTATTGTTATTGTTATTGTTATTGTTATTGTTATTGTTATTGTTATTGTTATTGTTATTGTTATTGTTATTGTTATTGTTATTGTTATTGTTATTGTTATTGTTATTGTTATTGTTATTGTTATTGTTATTGTTATTGTTATTGTTATTGTTATTGTTATTGTTATTGTTATTGTTATTGTTATTGTTATTGTTATTGTTATTGTTATTGTTATTGTTATTGTTATTGTTATTGTTATTGTTATTGTTATTGTTATTGTTATTGTTATTGTTATTGTTATTGTTATTGTTATTGTTATTGTTATTGTTATTGTTATTGTTATTGTTATTGTTATTGTTATTGTTATTGTTATTGTTATTGTTATTGTTATTGTTATTGTTATTGTTATTGTTATTGTTATTGTTATTGTTATTGTTATTGTTATTGTTATTGTTATTGTTATTGTTATTGTTATTGTTATTGTTATTGTTATTGTTATTGTTATTGTTATTGTTATTGTTATTGTTATTGTTATTGTTATTGTTATTGTTATTGTTATTGTTATTGTTATTGTTATTGTTATTGTTATTGTTATTGTTATTGTTATTGTTATTGTTATTGTTATTGTTATTGTTATTGTTATTGTTATTGTTATTGTTATTGTTATTGTTATTGTTATTGTTATTGTTATTGTTATTGTTATTGTTATTGTTATTGTTATTGTTATTGTTATTGTTATTGTTATTGTTATTGTTATTGTTATTGTTATTGTTATTGTTATTGTTATTGTTATTGTTATTGTTATTGTTATTGTTATTGTTATTGTTATTGTTATTGTTATTGTTATTGTTATTGTTATTGTTATTGTTATTGTTATTGTTATTGTTATTGTTATTGTTATTGTTATTGTTATTGTTATTGTTATTGTTATTGTTATTGTTATTGTTATTGTTATTGTTATTGTTATTGTTATTGTTATTGTTATTGTTATTGTTATTGTTATTGTTATTGTTATTGTTATTGTTATTGTTATTGTTATTGTTATTGTTATTGTTATTGTTATTGTTATTGTTATTGTTATTGTTATTGTTATTGTTATTGTTATTGTTATTGTTATTGTTATTGTTATTGTTATTGTTATTGTTATTGTTATTGTTATTGTTATTGTTATTGTTATTGTTATTGTTATTGTTATTGTTATTGTTATTGTTATTGTTATTGTTATTGTTATTGTTATTGTTATTGTTATTGTTATTGTTATTGTTATTGTTATTGTTATTGTTATTGTTATTGTTATTGTTATTGTTATTGTTATTGTTATTGTTATTGTTATTGTTATTGTTATTGTTATTGTTATTGTTATTGTTATTGTTATTGTTATTGTTATTGTTATTGTTATTGTTATTGTTATTGTTATTGTTATTGTTATTGTTATTGTTATTGTTATTGTTATTGTTATTGTTATTGTTATTGTTATTGTTATGGTTATGGTTATGGTTATTGTTATTGTTATTGTTATTGTTATTGTTATGGTTATGGTTATGGTTATTGTTATTGTTATGGTTATTGTTATTGTTATGGTTATTGTTATTGTTATGGTTATTGTTATTGTTATTGTTATTGTTATTGTTATTGTTATTGTTATTGTTATTGTTATTGTTATTGTTATTGTTATTGTTATTGTTATTGTTATTGTTATTGTTATTGTTATTGTTATTGTTATTGTTATTGTTATTGTTATTGTTATTGTTATTGTTATTGTTATTGTTATTGTTATTGTTATTGTTATTGTTATTGTTATTGTTATTGTTATTGTTATTGTTATTGTTATTGTTATTGTTATTGTTATTGTTATTGTTATTGTTATTGTTATTGTTATTGTTATTGTTATTGTTATTGTTATTGTTATTGTTATTGTTATTGTTATTGTTATTGTTATTGTTATTGTTATTGTTATTGTTATTGTTATTGTTATTGTTATTGTTATTGTTATTGTTATTGTTATTGTTATTGTTATTGTTATTGTTATTGTTATTGTTATTGTTATTGTTATTGTTATTGTTATTGTTATTGTTATTGTTATTGTTATTGTTATTGTTATTGTTATTGTTATTGTTATTGTTATTGTTATTGTTATTGTTATTGTTATTGTTATTGTTATTGTTATTGTTATTGTTATTGTTATTGTTATTGTTATTGTTATTGTTATTGTTATTGTTATTGTTATTGTTATTGTTATTGTTATTGTTATTGTTATTGTTATTGTTATTGTTATTGTTATTGTTATTGTTATTGTTATTGTTATTGTTATTGTTATTGTTATTGTTATTGTTATTGTTATTGTTATTGTTATTGTTATTGTTATTGTTATTGTTATTGTTATTGTTGTTGTTATTGTTATGGTTTTCGTTTTTGTTATTTTTATTGTTATTGTTTTTGTTTTTGACAACAAAAAACAAATAAAAACTAAAAACAACAAAAACAATAACAAAAAGAACAATAGAAATAAGAAAAATTGTATAACTAAATTTTCTTAAACCCAAGCAAAATGTAATTGATGCCATTCCCATTACAAGTAATTGTAATTTAAGGTGTAGTCAATTACCAAATGTAATTGAGGGTGTCTGGGTCTGATATGAAGACTATTTTTTAGCGTCAGTGTAATATATATTATAATATGAAGACTGTAAATTTTATTTTTTTTCAACTCCAATTTTATATGAAATCTAACAGGGAGTCGAGGCTATTTTTGCAATTTAATTTATTTCATTTTTTTGCTAAACGCAATTTTTTCTTTTTTGTATTTTATTTAAAAAAATATCAATAAAAAATATCCAAAAATATTTTGTTTTGTTGCTTATCAAAAACAAAATTTTTTCGTTTCAAAAATTATCAATAAACTTGTATGAATATATTATTTTTTTTTTTTTTTATGAATATAAATTTTGTTACATTGATACCAAACAAATTAACGAAAATTGTATTTGTTTTTATTCACGTGCGTACATACCTATGTATGTAAAATTTTTTTTCTTCAGAAAACGAAATTATTAAAGTTAATTTTTTCGTTTGAAGTATTTTTTGAAATAATTGTTTTGATAATTATCAATTTGCAAATTTTTTTTTGATAACAGTTGAAACGAAATGTATTTTGTTATGTTTTTTACGTTAATAAAATCGAATATTTCTACTGAAACAATTTTTTTTTTATTGTTAAAAATAACGTTATTTTGGAGCCTTGGTTTTAATTAACACCTTAATTACATGCATAGTATATATATATTGAATTTTGTTATGTTCTTTTAATTATCAAATAAATCGTTTTATCAGTATCTTTTTTGTGTTTGAATTAATAGCTTAATTACATGGACAGTTATTTTATTTTGTTGATTTTGTTGTTATGTTCCTATAATTATAAATAAATCATTATCAATAAATCATCAGTATATTTTTATGGAGTATAAATTGGTCTCTCGATTGGCTAAACCCATAGCCGACAATTGTTCCAACTGTGACTGTAAAAATCGGTAAAGAGTTGTGCATTTGGTCCACCGCCAGGTGCTGTGGCTGGACGATTGGCGGTATCGTTACGTCTCATTGCGTTCGTTGATGAATTAGTTGCGACGGTACTGATTCATATATTACCCGGTCGCGATGGCGGTATATCCAGTGAACCGACGAACTTGCTCCATGTCCTGTTGTATTTCCATTATGGCATTTAGCACCTCCGGATTGCAATTGCGGTTTGTTAGGCAATAGTGGACTGGTACTTAATAAACGTGATGCTATTTCCTTGTGCCGTAGCATCCATCATGGCACGTGTGTAGGGTG